>VYZT01004843.1:0-107775 GCA_013400735.1 Pomatostomus ruficeps | reverse complement strand
TTCCAACCTCAGTGATTCTACAACTCGATGACTAAACATAGCTTGGTTTTTTTAACTGCACTAAGTTTTTCAGCAAAGTTAAAAACTAAGTCTTCTAGATCCCTGAACAAATTCTTTTTCAAACCCATGAAAGCAAACAATAGCAATAACTGCTCTGCCATTACGACATCCAAGTTCAAACTTTTGCAGTTAAGTCCTGTGAACCTGAAGTCCTGCAGAATATACATTTGACAGTTATAATGCTACAAAATGATAGAAGTCAATCATGTTGTGGCATCCCATAATCTTAGCTTAAGCATCTGCCATCTGTCCTAAACAGGCAGATGTGATATGCACACATGCTGCTAATTGGTGTCACACTTCCACGGATGAAAGTACAACCCACCACAGAAAATCCCATTAAAACAGCACTGCTGTGATACACAGAGAAGTTCAGGAAAGTCCAAATGAGGTCACTCAATATGGCCATATGCAGTGTGAATGATCACATATGTATTTATGGATGCATCAAAAAAGCCATGAGTTATCAGAGAAACCTCAAGAAATGCTTAGGTGCAGCTGACAGGTTCAGAAATGATCACTTGATCCTGAGACAAACAAATGTTTATTAGAGATGCTGTAAAAAAAAGAATAAAAATAGAAAAAGAGAACCTGGATAAGATATTGCTTGTAGTGGAGCAAAAGCTCTGATCTGCATGTGGGACCCCTGCAGCAGAGTCTGGAAAGGACAGCCCAAGATCCATTCCAGCACCAGGAATGGCTCCTCTGCTGAGGCACTGCACTGTATGAGCAGGCTGGGGCTTAAGCACAGACTACGGCAAAGGGGTCTAAAAATAGTGTTAATTACAGCCTCTTTGCAAAATAAATATGAAAATGGAATTCTCTATTTTGCATTCAACAAAATGACTTTGTTTGTCTAGGCTCTAGACCAAAAATATAGACAGGATTGTATTGCAAGAATGGAATTATTTAAATCCTTCTGATTAAAAGGTATGAAAAGAATCACAGGTAAAGCTAATCTGCAGATGCTAAAATGCATGCAAACAGCATATCCCTAAATGCTACATGCTAAATGCTAAATTCAACTAAGATTATTTTATCATGTGTTCTTCACATCTCTTTTTTGGTAATGTACTTCCCCAGATGATTTTTTAAGGTCACCAGTGACAAACTGCATTGTGCATTGCACTCTGTGAAGTCAGCCACAATGACCTCTGTGTGAAAACACACGCAGAAACACTTCCCTCATTCCTCGTCAGACACCTTTTTTTCCTTCCTACTTAAGCACATTTGCACCTAAGCATTAAAAAGTAAGTAAAGTACCAGACTTTATTCATTCTTTCATCCTTTTTGTTAGTGTTAAATAGTACTAATGCATGTATGTTCTAGTCAAAGAGATCACAGACGCTTTCTGCGGACATTTTTCAGAACTGTTTCTCGTACAGCCTTATGGAGCCAAGGGAGATTTCAAATAGATGACTGTGTCACTTGCAAGATTAACACAGCACTCCAATTTCCCAGGTTTCAGCTTGGATACATTTGAAAAAAGGAAAGTGAATGGGGGTGAGGGTGGAGCAAATTGCACAATAAGCCAAGATGAAGAATAAAATATATTTAAATCAGGAGAAAGGGAAGAAAGAGAACCTGCTTAGAAGACTTTGGGTAGGACAGAAAACTTACGGCCAAGAAGCCATTACCAGCACAATTTACATTTTCCCCAAACACTTCCATAGGGAGCTCCACATTCCTATTAAGCCTAAATATTTAGTTCTCCAGGGACAGCAATGTACAGGACAGAGGAGGGACAGTGGCACCAGCAAACTGCAGAGGCTGTGCTATGAATCTCCATCCCTTTCCTCCTTCCTTGGGACATCCATCCATCTGAAATGGAAACAATTCTCCTTCCCCAAGTGTGGTGATCACATTGCCTCTGACCAAGTGAAGAAGCATGTAGAAAAGGGTTTCTGTGCACAAAGTCCAGAATTCGGCAAACATAAAATACACAAGTTCATCTCAAATAAAAATTTTGAAAATTACATTTGGCATGTCGAGGACAGACTACACCAGAAGAGAAAGCTGTAGGACCATATACCAGAAAAACAAGCATGTCCTAGGCCAAGGGTGATTTGTGATATTAAAAAAAAAAGTCTTAATAGTGCAGTGCCCAAAAGATTAACTTATATGAACCTATAATCTGATTCTAGTCTCATAAACAGGAGCAATCCAATTTGAAAGATGGAATTAATAGCACCTATGAAAAATGAAATTTAATTTTTGCAGTGAATCCAAATCAACACACATTTCCTTCCCCTTGTAAAACTGCAAATTGACAGTCTCAAAGATGATATTAATTAGAACGATCCATCTCAGTGGATCAGTTGCAAATTATTTTCTCTTGACACCATTATATCCACTGTACCAACAACCAGATGCCAATAAGAGAACATACTGCAGCTCTTATTTATTCTCTAAGAGAGAAATCCGAGATCATGATAAAGCAATATTCTAATGGTCTATAAATTTTGATCAAGTATTTATTTTCACACAGAGAATGCACTGCTCTATTTCCTGGGTCAGAGAGCCAGTTATACAATAAATCTGCAATAGCAAGATATGACATTATATAGGCCACTGGGCTGTCCCACAGTCTAGCCTGAAATATGCTGTAAACAATGAAAAATAATTCCTCTGCTCTGCAGGTAAGCGAAATATAGATTTCTGTGCCTGCAACAAGAATGACCTTAACTGGAATACACAGAAATTTATATTTATTATTGGGATTGTTATTAGGTGAAGATTTTCTTTTCAGGGGAAGAAAAATTAATCTTATCAGTGAGCGTTAGACAGGATATCTTGTCATTTAACACATGCAGCCAGCCTAAGCAGAAAACGACCTTCCTTGATTCCACAGACCAGACCACCAAATCATGGGTGAGAACACTGCGCTCAGAGCAGAGAGAAAATGAACTCTTCATAAAAATCAATAGTTTGAAGTGTGCTGCTCAGGCCCCCCCTGAGGTGTGAGATTCGCATGCAGCTTTTGGTGTGAAAGCAAAGCATTAAAGACTTGAAGCCAAGTTTTCTACACTGCAGAAATGTCCTGATCATTTGAGTGTTATCTATTCTGAGAAGCACTGCTCCTTTCTTAACGTTCTACCCCTACGGTCTATGTTGCACACAAAATATAACCTACTAACTAAAATTAAACTAAATTCGATATAAATAGATAAAAACCCACTAAGTTACAGTAACATGAATGCACGGCATTAAAAAGAACAAACTGGGGATCCAATAAGGGACTGGCTAAAGACACACTTCTTGAACATACTCCTGAAGTCCTTCGGATGGGAAGGCCTGAACAATAAACTAGGAGACTCACCCTCCTCCTATTTTCCCTTTTTTTCCTTTCAAAAAAGTTAATTTTAAATAATCCCCACAACAGAGAAGCTACTTACTGTATAATAAAGGTTTCATATCAGGGTTTGAACATACTTTATTTTGTTAAGACCTTGCAATCTATTCTGTGATTGAATTAAGATATGTATCTGCCTTTTCTTTTTCTTTCCTTAAAGAAATAGTTCAATTCTTACAGAATGGACAGTATCAATTAAAAAAAAACAAAAACAAAAACAAAAACAAACAAACCAAAAAAACCTCACTTGTCTGTCAGTTTTCTTTAGAAATATTGTAACTGTTGAAAATAAGTCGAGCAAGTAACCAGAAAGGAAATTATGTTGAAAAGGCAGACAAAGAATAGTAAAGAAAGGAGTTTTACATTATTTTCTGCAGAAGTAGGTCAGCTGAAACACTCTAATATCTTAGAGAAATTGTAGTCAGACTTTTAAAAAATCATATTTATGATTGGTACAATTCACCATATTTTTCAGTGTAAATTGCCAGCGCAGGTCTCTGAAACAGGGAAGGCTGTTATGCTCTCCGTGTAAATGGCACAAAGATTAGAGGTCACAGCTACAAAATCCTGAGACACTGCCCAGATTTAGATAATAAAACTTTCAGCTAATTTGTTGACTCCAGTGTTTCAGGATTCTTTAGCCTTGGAGAAACTAAATGGGGACACTTTAGTAAATCCTCTGTAGGAACCACTGAACTAAATGAGGCTTTTAGCATTTAAAAGGTGTTAGGGTGGTTTTGACTTAAATGCCTCATCCATAATTATGCTGGAACTACCGAATTATCATTCTTCTCCTGATATAGGTGTTTTGCCTTCTTTGTCTTTCCTAAAAGGTAGATCATAAAAAGAAATAAAAATTAACAAGATGTTAATAAAGCTATTCAAGCCATCCAGGCCTATGACAGCACCTGAACTAATGATAATTTCCCTTCTCTCGACAACAGACCAATTTTTTTTAATTTGAAGGTATTTCCTTACAAAAGAAAAGAAAGAAGAAAGTTTCGTATTCTTAATCAGTGCACATAGCCTAAGCAGAATTGTTACACAATGGGTCCAGACCATCAAATTCACTTAAAACTCAGGTTAGGTTTTGTATCCAAAGATATATCATTTTGATAGTTACTTGGTATCAAATTTATTTGTGGCATATCCACATGTAGATAAACATTTCACACTAATATACGGGCTTTATGCTTTTCAAGGGATAAGAATTAACTTTGCCATCTGCCTTAATCTCCTTAATAACAAACTTGCATCTGTAAACCACAAAAAGCATTAGAAACTCTGTGAGTATCATCTAATAAACCAAATGTTTAACCAACTAACTGAGCAATCATTTCTCTGCTGTTTTGAATTTAACCAACCAGAAAAACTAAAAAGCTTTGATTAGGTTTTTCCACAAGATACCTCTGTGATCAATGATTTACTGTGGATGATAAATGAATATAGGCTTTCATTATGCATGGCATTCATCAGCTATGAGAAAGATTGGGAATAGATGGAAAGTGATTTCATACCATATTCAAAGCCTCACACAGCTAAGGCACAGATGAAAGCCACATTGGATACTTGAAAAAACAAATGAAAATGAGACCCTTGCTTTATATTATGCCTGCCCAATGTTATCATTTTTATAAATAAAAACCCTTCAAAACTCTTCTTGAAAACATCTGTCAGGGACTGGACTTAGGTAGGAAAAAAATCTAAGAAATCAATAAAAAAGGACTAAAAGATGTAAGATTTAAATTTGCTGTCATGGTGTTTGGTGCCCTTCAAGAGGCCATTTGTTACAGCTGGCAATCATAACAACAAATGAGGTAATTGTAAGCAGAGGTGCAAACTCACTCCTAAGTGGCTTGACAGGTTTGCTGGATATGTGTCTTTCCACTTTCCTCCCCACAAACATTACAAGCCCAACATTAAAATCTTTTTCTTCCAGCTACTTAATAAAAGTAACAGCCCTGAACTTTTTTTTAAAAAAACTGTCAAACACATTTTTTACTTTATTGTATTGAACATTTCCCAGTTCTAAAGTAAGAGCAAAAAATACTCAGAGAAATATTTTTTTTTGTTTCAAGCCCAAGCAAGAAGTACAATGGATCCTTTGCTTACCATGAAAAAGGCATGCAAGATTTCCAACCTGGCCCTGCAGAATCAAGACCATTTTTCAAATTGCAGCAAAACTTTCTATTTAATTTTTTTTTACAAAATTTAAAATAGACACAGGAATTCAGACGCTTGTCGAGTAATAATATCTGCATTGAATACTGCTTGTCACAGACTCCTCTCCTAAAAAGCTCAAGGTCACATCAAGCCAGTGCTTATCTGTAGAGACACACTGCCTCTGCCAGGCACTCAAAAGCCCTCAGCAATTCAGTGAGCTATTTGCTTTCTACCTGTTTTTATACCTGGTTTGAAAAAAAAAAAAAAATGGAAGCCACTCAGAGGTGTCAGTTAAAATATCCTTAACTACTACCAGATGGTCTACACAAACTCTGCCCTCTGACTTCATAGCAGGAGATAAACCTGCCTCTGCTACTGTGCTTTACATGATCTGCACACATCGTGTTTTAGAGATAAGAACATTTTGACATGCAGTGTAATTGCCTACCAAAGTTCAACTACAGAAATGTTTTCCAGAATAACCCTTCCTTAGCATATTAAACATAATTTAGAACCCAGAGAAAGAATAGCTTTCAAATTCAAACAGGTGACTCTCTGGAGATCTGTAAAGTTGCTGACTAGAAAACTAAGAATCTTTAAAGTTGCCCTATTATACAGAAAGTTTTAGTCTTGTGTAGAAATTTTTTTTCTGAAGAGAAAACTCTATGTATTGTAATGCCATTATGGCATATGTATCACTATGGAGATTTAGCCTTCTGAATGAGTTTCTTGTTTGAGTTAAAAGAACCCATGCCACAAAAATGTACTAGTGATTAAACAGTTTTTGTCCAGAAGTTATCAATGCAACTTTATAAAGTTTCAGCAGCCAAAGTATTTGTAATTTAGTAGGGTTTGGATGAGCATGTTTCAGACTACAGGGTGTGTATTAGCTGTAGGAAATACCCCTTCTCTACAGACAGTACCTGAAGCATCAGTGACATTATTATGTATTCGTGAAAAAGGGAACATTTTTTCCAATGGAAAACTAGGAACATGGTTATTTTCTATATCCAATAAAATGATGAGCAGAAAAGAACAACATTCACCAAAGGACCTCCTGCATTTGAGTGAACATCTCTTACGAATACCTCTTTTTAAAGTAGGCAGTTGCATGAGAAGCCACCCATGCTCTGCCACCACCTGCCAAGCCCAAGAAAAAAGAAAACTTTGAGAACTGGAGTAATATGAAATAATGGTAACTCCAATAGGCAGCACAGATCTGACCTGCTTGCTGCCAGAACATACTGGCCATACATACAAGACTCTTGCTTGATTCCATTTTCTAAATAATGGCAGCAGAGAGCAACAATCAGGAAAGTCATCATGTCCCATTTAAGATCATTTTGGGGATTAGAATTAGTCTCTGACAAGATGCCCCTATGAAATTTGAGGAATACATTTGCTCCTCTTGAATTCCTAATCATAAATCAGCTGCACTGAACTCAACTACGTGTTCCTGATAATTCTCTTCTGAATTCAGGAGAAAGAAAGGTGGCACAGTTCACACTGCCTGTAGACAGTGCCACCAAATCCTTCCCATCACACACACACAAAAGGAGCAGAACAGGTCATTCACATTGTATTCATTCTTATTTCAAAGGAACTAATTTCTAAAGGCTAAAACCTTCAGGAGGAAGAAAGCAGAGGCTGCCTGCTCAGCAGCTCTGCTCCAGGAGCCACTCCACTCTCCTCCTGTGTGACCTTCAGCCCGTTACTGAACAGCATCATCCCTCCCAGTGCTGCTGGAACAGCAGTGTCGTCAGAACAGCACAGTCTTCACCGGGGCTGGGATTTTGTGAGGTGAAATTATCCAGAGATATGCACTAATGGTGGCAGTGTAAACACTAAAGCCCTTGGGGTAATAAAATAAATACACCTTTGTCATTTTCTGCAGAAAGCGTGTATTCTCAAGCTCACTTATTCATTATATTTTTCTTCAGAGAAAAAATATTGAGAATTTTTATTAAGTGAAGCTATGTTAATGAAACATGCATTAAACATTGATTACAAGGAAAATTAGGATATTCTAATTTTCTTTTTTTAGATTGAACTTCTAAAATATTAATACACCAAGAAACAACAAAGCAAATCTGGCATTTCCATCCACTGTCATGCAGGATATGAGCTCCTTTCTAGCAATAGGAAATAAAGGCTCCTTTAGTTGTGGAGCACAGGAACAGAAACCTGCTGGCTTTGGCTGGAGTAGAGTTCATTTTCTTCAAAGTGGCTGCTACAGAGCTACATTTTGGGTTTGTGCTGGGAGCAGTGTTGATGCTCCAGGGATGTTTTCCTTACAGCTGAGCAGTGTTTGCACAACATAACAAGGCCTCTTCTGCTTCTCACACTGCCCCACCGCTGGGGAGGCTGGGGGTGCACAAGGAGTTGGGAGAGGACACAGTCAGGACAGCTGACCCCAGCTGACCTCAGGGACATCCCATACCACACGGAGTCATGCTCGGCAACGTAAAAAAGCTGGGGGGAGAAAAAGAAGGAAAAGGGTGGCATTTGGAGTGAGGATGTTTTTTCTTCCCCAGCAATCACTATGTGTGATGGAGCCATCTCCTGCTGGGGGTGGCTGAACACCTGCCCGACGATGGGAAGTGGTGAATTCATTCCTTCTTTTGCTTTGCTCATGTGCAGGGCTTTTGCTTTCCCTATTAAACTGTCTTTTTTCCACCCACAAGTTTTTTCCCTCTTACCCATTCAATTCTCATCCTTTCACTGGGGGAGAAGGAGCAAGTAGCTGCAAGGTGCAACAGTGTGGGGTTAAACCACGACAAAGAAGAAGGGAGGAAAGCCTTGTGTCCCTGACCTCTGGCGCTGGATGGACGGTATCAGCCAAACCACAGACACGCCAAGGCCAGGACGGGTACATTACCCGCTATTTAATGTTAGGGCCTTAACGCCAGTAGTGCCGGAGAGATTCAGAGGAAACACTCTGCAAACAGGTGTGGAGCAAATCTGCAGAGAAACAGGGGCTGCTGGAAGAAACCTGGGCCCTGCTACTGCCCTGTAGTTTTCCATTCGGGCAGACAAGGAGGAAAGTGCTCAGCGAACCAGGAGAACTCTCAGGGCTGCCTCTGGAGCAGAGCATCCCAACAAGAGACCTGCCAAGGCCACAGGCAAGGCTTCTGCAGGTACAATTGCCAGCTGAGTGCCCCAAAAGCACTCTGAAACTGGCAGTTCTGCATTTGACTCAGCCTTCAACTTGTCAGAGACAGCACTACTGTCTTTATGACTTACAGCTTAGTTATAATTCACTGTCAGAAAAACCAGTGACTACTCACTTCAGTCTCATCCCTCTGCCTCTCTTGATAGCTTCGTCAATTCTCTAAACATCCCAGAAACAAAAGGTTTTGTTGTTTCAGTATAATGTTAGAGTAGTGTATTCAAATACTGTTTATATCATGGCACAGAGGCAGAGAGCTCAACAGACAAATTTACTGAGCTTTTTGGTAAAATTGGGCAGGCCAAGGTGTATTCCATGATGCAGCAGTTATTAGGATTAACTGAGTTAGCTAATCCAAGGTTACCTTGGACATTTCTTCATTCCCTTTGTTACAGACTATTCTAAATAAAATATGGCTACCCTTGATATTTTCACACCATTGCTATTTACTGGCATTTCTCTCCTCTTAACTGCACAGCTAAATAACTACATTTATATAGAAAATGATTGCTCAAAAGTCAGACCAGCCTTGCAGTGAAACAGTTTATCTCACTTTTGTGCATGGAATTGATATATGAAAATATTTATACTATGACTGGAGTAATTACTCAATAAACTCATTATCATTATATGTTTACCTATGCTTCTAATGAGGATTTTTTCCCCAGCTGTGAGTATGCAGTAAGTTCCTTTAAACATCAGTACATAGATCAAAAAATAAAAAATGACCAGACTTGCTTTTTCCAATAACATGAAATAACCTTTTCCTTCTTGGTTGTCTTTACTGCCTTTCACAGTTATTAGTAATGAGACACTCATTATTTTATTTATTTTTACCAACTCAGTGTGTTTCTAAATGGAAGAGATCACATCTGAAAAACATCCTCATCATGTTTTGCTTGTTGCTGAAATTTGTGGCTCTTCCTTTTAGAAGTTTGTGCCCCTTTACTCCCCTCCGCTACTTAAATGATCTACACGGTAAATTTAAATTGGATTCTATCCTGATAAGATGATTTATAGTATATTTTTCATACAAAACAATACTTACATTTTGAAAAATGGAAAAAGCATAAAAGATGTTTTAGAACTATGCTATTCCATTTTGCAGAAAAGAATATAAGATTCAGTAACATAATAATGTCTTATTACATCCACTTGAAGAGCTGAAATCCACAGTTCTTCCGCCTCAATATGTTCCTACCAAGTACTTAGTGGGGAAGAAAACATCTCAAAATACGTGGCTAATATTTTAAAGGAACTGGAAAGATAACCAGCATAAAGTGAGGGAATCCATGTACTCATAGTTTAAAATACTCTTCAGTTACTTCATACAAGTCTGAGTTCAATATTTATAAAGAAAGAAACATCAGCTGCACTTAAACTTGGTATTGCTTTCAATTTATTTTGTGCTAAACAATCTGTAAGCTTTCACATGGGACTTACAGTGAAATGGTTTCATTTGATTTGATATAAATTTTTTAAAATGTACCCTGATGCACTACATTAATAGACCTGTGTTATCAACTTAAAGTTTGCACAATGACTGAACATCTGAAGTCTTAAAAACAACATTAAGGAAGATATACACTGCTGTCCTTTTCTTTTATACACTTATTGAACTTCTTAAAGATTGCACTATTGATTTAAATCCATGGGTTTAAAATCCATGTTCACATTAACTTGTTTCTACTACTCCTCTGGAGTTAAAAAATCCCCCAAATGAATGAAAACAGCTATCTCTGGGGCAAAAGTCCAGTTAAACCTGAGCTAGAAATCAGCATTTTACAGTCACAGGTTAACATGGTCTAATATAATGCATAAAATTAAGTATTTGGACTTGGTCTTAGCCATTTTGACATGTCAGCTCCTCGCTTTATCATTTAACTTAGCCTAATTACAAGGTAAATGTTAAAACAAACCAAATCACCAAGACACCTAAACCCATCTTGGCTTCCAGTAATAGGAAATTGATGTTATTCCACTAATTTTAGAATATATTTCTTGCATTACAAAGCATATGGCTAGTACACAAAAATAATATAAATAAGTATATCTTTTAGCCATACAGGTAAAAATATTTTGTCTATTCTGAACAACACTTTTCAAGAGTCTCATCTTTTGATGGTAATCATAAAGCCAAGAAAATTGTTCATCTTCATCATCTACAAAAATATCTTCTTGGCTTCATAAAGAATGGTTTTCCCAGATATTAAATATAAAATTATGCCTTATTTAAACAAACTCAACCTGCAAAGATTTACAATTTAATATAAAGGCTTCTGTCTCTAGAGCCGTATCACAGAAAATTAAATCCATCAATCCTGAATTTTTTTTTTCTTTGAAACTTCAAAACCTACCCAAGTCAGGAAAAAAGTTTTGAGTAATTAGAAGTGTTTTGCATATCCATCACTGCTAATAGCCTGAGTCCCAGAGTGCCATGGAAGAGAATCAACGAAGTAAATAACACTATAGGTGTGTCAGGGAAGAATTGCTATTTCAGCACCTTCCTGGAGCTCACTTTTGGTAGGCCAAGACCTTTCTCTCTCCTTTCCCTTCACTTTCTGTAGTTACTTTCCATCAGTTCTTGCATTTGGGGAGGAGAATCCCTGGTACCAGGTTTGCAGCTCTCCCCCCACCCTGTACTTGCAAACTGCATTAATTACTTCCCTCCTCTGCCCTACAGACTGGCCAGCCCCTGCAGAAGCAGCACCATCTCTGCGTGTCATGGTCACCTGCGTGGCTGAGATTCACTCAGATCTGCTCAAAGCTCTGCTCTGGGAAGAAGATCCCAGGTGAGATCCCAGCAGCAGAGCCCCTCTGGCACAGAGCAGCTCTGGGGTGACTGAGGCACTGGTGAGTCTGCGATGAGCAGAGGCTGAGAGGTGGCTGAGCTCGAAGCCAAGGCTCAAGAGGGATGTTATCGATGTGCAGAAACACAAGAGAGGGAGGGGAGACACCAAAGAAGACAGAAACAAACTCTTCTCAGTGTTATTACCCACTGAAAAGACACAGGACAATTAAACCCCAATGACATAGAAGAGACTCCACTTAAACACCTCTGGTTTACTGTGAGGGTGGCAAAATATGGTGAAGAGGTTTCCTGGATTATCCATCGTTTGAAATACTCAAAATGTCACATATCATAAGGTTCATGCCACTGTGGCTTCTGGGATATCAGAGGCCCAAGAATAAGTATCAACAGATTTTCTTCATGAAGGCTGATATCCAGAAACTCAGGTGGAAAGTCCTGAACTGCCTGAGGTAACTACTCTGCTTGAGAGAAGGCTGGACTAAATGATCTGTAGAGCTGTCTTCCTACCTTAACAATTCTCTGAACAATGAAAAGATCATTTCTCTGACAATTCCAAGAGTTCCCACAATAAAAACAAACAAACAGAAAACCAGCTGCCATTCCAACCCCTTCTCATGTAACCCAGAACAAAATCTCCACAAATTAAATCAATTCTAGAGAAGCAACCTTTACTGACGCTCAGTATATTTCCTAAATCTCAGTATAACTGTTAACAATTGTTCAGCATCATGAGACACAGATGAGAGGAAAACAGATTTCCATATCTGAAAAAAAACATCCCCTGCTTTGTAAGCAAAGTGCTCACACGAATCATAGAAACCAATCACACAGACTCCTTTACATACTAAAGAAAGATTTTGCATCTCTCTCTCTCTATATATATATAGTTTTCTCCCCTCCATGCCCAAGAGCTTGAGGAGGTCTGTTTAATCACCATTGCTTTTTCAAAGTAACTCACCTCACTTAGAGCTACAATACAACAAATAAATGACATAAATGAAATGCCACTTATGAGCTGATCATGTTAGTTCCATTTTTTTCCTTTTTTATAAAACATTTGAGGACTTTTGACCTTTTTATCCTATTTTGATTGATACTGTAAATTGCACCCTGAGGAGATAAAAAATAGCAAGCATGAGCTGAAGCAGAGGCAGAGCAAAAGATTGCATACAGCTTGGAGAATGCAATTTACAGCTAAGCAGATGGCTGTAAAAAACAAGCCATTTTTCTCGAGTCTAGCTGATGTGATCTGTACTAATTCACTACTGGAAAGCAGCTACCAAACCCATCAGTACAATAAATGCATTTGTAAAACACTGCACCTTTTTTTTTCAACCACCTCTGTCAGAGGCTTACTGAATTCTTCCTCAAGACACTTATTCCAACGATGTCCCACAGCCTTCCTGTATGTTCCTGCTATCTCTGTATACAGAGCTGAGGATTTCAGAAAAAGGAGAGCCCTTGGTGTTTTGTAAAAGGGCAGCAGCACTGGTTAGATTACAATGAAAATACAGCAAAACCAGTTCTGAAGTTCACTGTGCGGAACTGAGCTTATCCAAGCCTTAGGCCTTCCTTGGGAAAAAGGAACATGCACACAGGACAAAGGTTTCTCAGAGCAAGTGGAAATGAAAATAAGAATCAATCTCGGGACTGCTCTTCTAATGTAGAAGAGCAGTTCCAAGCTCTTTTCAGCTCCACCTTAGTGTCCAGCCAGTATTCAACCATTAGCTCAGTGACACAGGGAATCACACTTACTGCATAGCCTACTGCATACTGCTCCTGTGTTCCCAGGGGGAAAGGATGCTGTCTGCTGTGTTTCCTTTCACAAGAATGTGAATGTATACATGAATATTTACATGTCTGCATCCATGTGGATAGCGTGTGATGACACCTGGATTTTAGCTGGGCTCATGCACCCTCCAGCTCCCCTACCCACAGCAGGACTAAAAGGCAGCTGGGGTCACTACTGCTCTTTTCTGTGAAATTGCAGCTTGCCCAGCAATCGAATGCTAACTTAATGCAAGGCTCGCATGCTTTAAGCCCATGATCTATTTTTCATGCCCCTCTCCCTACCACACTTGTAAAAGTTTTAGAACTCATGCTGACTTCCAGCCCCTGCCACTGAGACTACCCAAGAGCTTGGCACAACCTTGCTTATCTTCAGGAGGACAAACAGCAGTGCTCTCCAAAGACTTCTTGCACTCTAATCCCTTTATCAGTTTGGCACTTACTCTTTCCTCCCCAGCCCGCCACAAATGTTTATGTAACCCCTAGATGTCCCAGTGTTTGCCTAATTCAGTTTTAGAAGGACAATATTACCCCTTAAGCATTCTGCTCTACTTCCAGATACAGCCACAAGAGCTGCCGTCTGGTGGTGGGATCTCATTTAATTAAATCAGTGTTTCAGCATTTCTGGCCATCTGCTGGGAGGATAAAACTTCCTTGCTCTGGCGGAGAGGAAGTGTGCCCAGCTGAGCTGTCCTTACCAGGGCAATGCCTCTTGAGTGAAACCTGTTCTTCACTCCCAGCTTTCCTGACGAGCAGCCTGGCAAGACCTTCCTGAGAGGAAGCAGCTCAGGCCAAGGCTACTCTGAAACAGAATTCGTGCTACGGCCACCTCGACATTTTGGCACACCAAGAGCACTGTATTTAACTTGAAAAGCCTGCAGCTCACAGGGGCAAATCTCTAGGTGGAATGAAGTCAAAAAATTAAAGCATGCTGTGGACTGTGGACCCACGCCTCTCATGGGAACATCAAGTTTTGGGAGTCCAATAAAAATGCAAAGATGCAGACAGAGTCACCAGGGCTATGGTCTGATTTTAATGCCTTCTCCTACAGCCTATGCTGTGCTGTGAGGCTGAGCACTGACACCACTCAGAACTCTCACTAACTGCATGAGATTTCCGTATGTGCTGCAGGGTGGATCAGGCTCCCTTCCTGCTTGGTTGAGACAGAGCCCTCTCCATAGGCCAAATACCAAGTTTAAGAAAGAAAACTGCAACTGTAGAGAAAACAAAAGACTCACTCACTGTTTTTCTTCTCTTTTTATACTAGCACTTGTTTGGTACTATATTAGTTTTGTTTGTGTGTTTATGCACCTAGCTGAGCTCTCAGTAAACAGAGGTTTCACAACTATAAATAAAACATACATGAAATATGTTGCTGTCTACAGTTTCAACTCCCTCTGCATCTTCCTAATCTTCTGCATTTTATGCAGCCTATGTTCTGTAAACACAGATCCTGGGGCAGTTCAATACTCTCGTGGATGCTCCAGCAGAAGAGGACTGCTGTCATCTCTAACTATTTTAAAACTCTGAACAGATGTTACACTGCACAACATAACAAATAACTTCAGACGAGTATAATGTGACGATTTTTCCAAGACATTCATAAAATTCAACTATGTTTTTTTTAAATCCTGTAGCTGTTCCAAAGCCAAAAAGGGAATTTTTGCCATGATGTGGTTATCCTATAGTCTACCTGAATTTTTAATTATCCCTAAAGTATTATTCCTTAGAGGCAGGGCCTATAGGAATTACATAAATGTCTTCTTAAATATACAAGATCACCAAAGGTCCCAAAATGATGGTTTCAAAATTGTTCATTTAAACCATGAAAGAAACACTTTCTATGCATCTGAATTATTAGCCCTTCTTTTCAGATCTCTAATATATGAGGGTCTAATGGAACTGGCACTTGGTCTCAGAGGCTGCTCCTGTCACGCTCTGAGCTTATTTTCTTGCTCCAAAGAAGCACTCAACCACGTTTAACTTTCAGTGTGAAGTTCCAATAGAAGCACTCCCGCATCAAAATTTCATGGAAATGCTGAATGAGGCCCTTATATCACATTTTCTAATTATGAACTCTAGCCCAACGCTCTACTGGACCAACTACAGCTTCCCCGAGCCAAAAAACAACTCCAAAACCCCTCAAATTCTCTAAACTTGATGCAAATGTGTCCAGCACCTGTTTATCTTGAGAAATGAATTGTACACATTTACACAGACAGGGAGCTCCCCACTGCCTCAGAGAAGCTGCACAAGACTCCTGTTAATAGTAAAGCCTCAGTACAATTGAAGTCACGCATCTCGGACTTACACTTCATCTAGGAGCACTGTATTCTAGGTCTTTGATCTAAGATTTAAGTGGATTGGAGTTCACACCTATCTCCTTACTTATTTCTGAATTTTCTTTCAGAAGAATGACCTATGATTTCTAATATTTGTTATGCAATTTACCTTGCACAGGTAAACCAGAAAATGATCGTCACTGTAGTCTAAGCTCAGCCACTTTCTAGTGCTTAATCATAATGTTTTCTTTTTCTTAATGGAAAAAAAAAAAGTCACGTATACTTGTTTTAAATGAAATACTAAACAGATTGATTGAAGACAGATCGAGATACCACCACCAGGCCTGAAATAGAGAAATTTAAACTATGCAAAGGATTTTAAGTCTTGTGAACTAACTCAGTGAAGCTGGTTTCAGTACAAATACGTGGGTAAAGCAGCTCAGAAGTGCACACTATTTTTGGGCTGTAAGAGAATTTCACAGAACACCTTTAAAATAAATAACAGCCCAGACAATACTGAAAAGATTCCCAAGAATGCTACAACTTATTATAGAGCCTTTTATTTACAAAACCTGTTTTTTTTGGAGAATGTTATCATCACTTTTTACCTCCTTTGCTAACAGAGAGGTTTGCCCTGCTATATATAATATAAATTAAAATGTCACATATCATAAGGTTCATGCCACTGTGGCTTCTGGGATATCAGAGGCCCAAGAATAAGTATCAACAGATTTTCTTCATGAAGGCTGATATCCAGAAACAAGCTACAGTCCATCACTCATTTGACATACACAGAAGGACAGTAAGAATATGAAAATATAAATTCCTAGAATGAGGGTGGAAAGTGCAATCAAACATTGGACTATCATTTTCAGCTGTGATTGACCACAAGTTGCACAGTTGGCTTTTGTAAAACAGTAGCATGCCCCAGTGATATCCTTATCATAGGCTGGGAACCATCTGGAACAGTTGCAGGAGACCACGTGCCAAAAACAGCTGGATAGGAACTAGCCACCCAAACACTTCCAGTAATTAAAGCATGCATTCATACATTTTTATTGCCTTTAAAAAATATTTATTCATGTCTTAAATGAAAAGAAAAAAAAAGGCTCAGACAGCTGGATTCCTTCCTCTCTTCCCCCTGCCCCCCTCCCCAAATTTACGTCACTGAAAGATTTGCTGTTCTTTATTCCCTTTCAAATGCAATATGGATACACAAAAGTGCGAATTTAGCACACAGATGAAGTTATCTAAGCAGAAAAGAATGGTGGGAGAACTCTCTCTTCCAGATAAATCTGGGAATAACTAATGAAGTTTTTTTCTCATTCTGATTTTGATTAATCCTATCATCTGTTAGGAGCCAATGTCAGTGCAGCAATCCCCTTGCTCACTCACTCCCAAAAGACCATCCTCACCTTAGGCAGAATGAGATTCTCTGCTCAGCACTAACCTGGAATCCCAGTGAAAAACGCTGCACGGACGGGTTCTCCATTGCTGCTCTAGGGTAATCACTTGTCTATAAAGAAGACATACATTGTCACTTACTCCCTTTTTGAGGAATGACAGTCGCATTTTAAAATGCTTTCTGAGGAAAAAAAACACCCCAACAATAAATCCTTTTACATGCTTCACAGTTTTCTTACTAACTTTTTCAGTCAGAAGTCTCCAGCTCAGAAGTTCCACCTACATACTGGGCTGGAGAACATCCTCTTGATTTTTTCCCCAGGCCAATTATGAATTTAATGATGTTCGCACTCTAAAATAATTTGTAGAGAGTCACAAAATAAGACCACAGCAAATGGGCTGATTCATGGATTCCTGAATTCTGGAGTTACCAATCTGGACAGCAGAAGACAAGGGAAAGAATCACCTCACAGGCAAATGCTGCCGGCAGAAGGACTGATGTGGTCACCAGAGGCAGCATCTTCTTTTCTCTTTTTCAGCACTGATTTTCTTGATTAAACCACTTGAACACCAGTTTTGCCTGTAACAGTGCTTTCATTGAGTTTTGGGCTTTTGTTTTTAGTTGTGTGATGATGTAACAGCCCCAATTATTCAAATGACACGGGTACTTCAATGCAGAGGATACAACCATTTTATGAATGCAATTTCCAGATGGATACACAGGCCAAGAAAAGAAACTCTGTGTGTAACTTGAATTCCATTCGCTTAAAATATCTGGTAGATATGCCCTAAACTCTGACATTAATAAGAGACAGAATAGAATGTTGCATTCATACTTGTCTCTGAGCACCTTAAGTTTATCATTAGCTTACTTACAAAAAAAAAAATTACTTGTGTGAATTGAAGGAGAGTGAAAGTAGGAAGCATGTTTGGGCAAAATACAATTTCTCTGTCTATTGCAGTGCCATATTACTGGAGGTAAATTAAATGGAAACCAAATGCAAACCAAACTGACAGTAACAGAAGACTGACACCCAGTAATCATGAGAATCCCTTTTTTCAAGAGTTCCCTAGACTTCCACCCCAGACCCAAGGCAGCTGAGCCTCCTGTGCATTGCAGCAGAGCTTGGCATGCCTGGGTATGATGACAATTACACCGTGATTGCACCAAGCACAGACAGGCTGCACAGTTCATGTGAAATTGGCATTTTGCCTGTGGCAAAAGCAGCACCTTTTTCACCAGCAGTTCCAACTGAAATTTAAACTAGCTGTCATATATATTTATGTATAACCACATATATATATATATATATATATACGCACACATACACCCTACATTTTGAAAGCACATAACTCTTACATATATCTCACAAAGATTGGAAAAAGGAGAAAAATCCCTTGGTAAAGGACTAACATATCTCTGGCTTGCAAGCCATCAACATGGTTGTAAATTACTTAAAGACTTCTGCAATTTTGCAGCAAGTGTGTAGGTTTATATACACAACATCCATAAAAAAAACCCCAGAAAACACTGAACTGAGAAATATTACCCTATCATTGTCTTCAATAAAACATAGAAACACTTCATCCTATATTCTTTCTTCTTGAAGAAAACACTTTATAAGGAGAAAGTGCTCACAATTTACTCTGCAAAACAAAATTGTCAACAACCACCCCTCACTGCCGTTTGTTAAATAAACTACAAGTTCAGACAAGAAACCACCATGATGGAACTATGCTTAATTGATTTCCCTGAGGCTGGTGCTAGAGTGCTAATCATAGCTTGCTTATAAGAAAATGAAATGATTACATTTGGTAGAAGCAACGTTCAATTGAATATCCTCAGAGAATTTTTTGAGAAAAGGCAGAGAGACTTCCTGGCAAGTGATGGGAGTTTCATGTCAGTCAGCCCACCCTGAGGATCATCTCATGGTGCCTGTTTTACTATTTGTTTAATTTTCCAAAAGATTATTTTCCATCAGCTCCCATAAGAAATAAAGGATTCTGGGACGTCGAGTCCTTGTCACTACCCATGGATTGATTCCATTTTGGCATCTCTGCAACATGACACTGCTAAGAAGCAACAATGACTTCAGGATAATTAATTAATCCAAAGAAATGCATGAAAACTTCCTTCTTCACTGACAACAAGCAGACCCACAGAAATTTAGAACATCTAAAATATCCTCAGTTTCAATCTGAAATAAATATTTGGCAATGCTATGAAAGCTATAAATACTTGATCGCTTTGCCATTGCTGCTTTTATCAGTTTCCACTGATTATCGCTTGGATGTTTCAATAAAACACACGGCTGATTTGATGGTGGCTGTTACACTTTTGTGGTTTTGCCATGAAATGTTCCTTCCATGTGCAGCACAGGCAGGGATGCAACACGTGTTGATTGAGAAAGGCAGCGATGCCTGGGAAGTCACTGATGCAGGACTGGGCAATGCTCTTTCTCCAGCTGGGAACCACAGAGGTGTCTTTTTCTAAAACTCCCACCACGTTCAGCATTAAGTGGAAAGAACAGATAAAGTGAAAAATGTAATTCCCTGTGGCCAGAAAGGGCTGTAATCATGCAAAGAATAGATTTTACTGTCAGAGCAACAATATCCTGAAGTGAGAATTGAATACCCCACTCTATTGTCCATGCATGTGATCAGAAAAAAAAATCTCTGATGAAATGAGTATTCCAACTTCTTTACATATCAGTGTTATTAACGGATTCAGAAGCTGCATTTTTTTGGAGAGAAGATCCTGCATGCTAGCAGAATAATCCCTTTTAATATTACAGAGCTCTTTAATAAAGTTATTGTCTATCTGGATTTCTACAAAGCATTTTAGGAAATAGCACCTGACATACTTATTGAAACTTCCCTTATGTGGAACTACTCATATATTAGCTTGATTAAGAGATGCCTCAGACTTGTGTACGTAAAATCACTCAGGTCTTCTGCCTGACTGGCTCTTATTTTTTAAGCACTTTTTTGGGGGGAAAAAAAAAGAAAAAAGGTTACTGAGGCACTTGAAAAATTAATAAAAATAATACTCAAAATTTTGATGGTGAAAAAAGATCATGGCAGAATTAAAGTAGGTGTCTTAGAAGGAAACGGGAGCTAGGTTGATAAGAAATTATAAAAAATTTCAATTCTGAATTGAATAGTAAGATTTTATTAAATTTCAATTCCGAATAAAATTCAATTCTGATTAATGAACCCTTTTATAGCTCTGAAAGGGAAAATAATAGCATTAAAAAACCTGCTCTCTACATTGGAACTACTACACTGAAATAAGAAAGAAATCACTTGCATAAAATTTTGTAGACAGTAACGGCAAAAACCCCAAGGGCAATCAATTTCTTCTTTCCAATAAGTTTCTCTAAGTTCTGTACTGCACAAATTCATAAAACTGCTACAAGGTTTACAAGACAGAATAATAATTTATGTTTCATAGAAATGCTGGAAATAATCTATTGCTATCTAAAATGAAAGAAATCTCACTGCAGTTTAGCTGGTATTGTTTACAGCTGCACAAACATTAAAAAGACATTTACTTGATGCATCTTATTCCATTTCTAGATCACTCTTCTCATACTTTGTTTCCACCCAGGAAAAAACTACTGCCAGAAACTTCCAACTCGTGTTGGAATTAGTTCTTCAGACTGGCCTTATGGAATTGGCTGAAAAATAATCTGATTTGTTCATTATCACACTCTGAGGACATTACAGAAAACAGGCACTAAAGGGTTATAATTGAAATTTTAGTTGCCAATGCCCTTGGACAAGAACTTTACAGAGACAAAAACTGTCACCAGCTACTTCCAAAGCAGCTGATTCCATAAAGAAGCAAAGCTTAACCCAAAGTCAAATCTCATACGGAGAAATTTCAAGAGTGAGCCAAAGACTCGAAAAGTCTAATCTGTTAATAAGAAAAGCCACTGGTGTGAGTCGATCACTACTGATCTGTCACGTCAATTAAAGCTGAAAACATACTTAACCACTGTGAAATAATCCCATATCTTCAAAATAAATTGCTTTCCTGAGTGAATATAAAGTCACAGAGAAGACTAATTCAAGATGATTTACTTTAGGATCCCTAGCACATTGATATTGTCTCTGTGTTTTTGGTAAATTCAGTCCTGTTAAAGCACAGAAGGAGAAGGTTAATGCTCGCATGTCAGCTGACATATGAAATCAGCTTTGCATCAAATGGCAAAAAGAATGGTTCTGTGACATTTTACAATCCAGGGAAGGAAAAGTTTGAATAATCAGTGAGAGCAGTGGAAGTGGGAGAGGGAAGGCTAGGTTTGGAAGAACGTGCACAAGAAGGAGGCACAAACCTTTGCAGATAATGGGGACTGTTAATAAAAAAGAAAGAAAATTATGCTTGAATCTCTTTGTTAGGGAAAGAAAATGAAGTGGTGGAAAACATGTAAGAAGGAGAAATGAAGGTACGAGGAAATAAAGTTTGAACTGTAATGAAAAAAGGTGAAAAAGGAATCCATTGCAACACACAGAGGCAGTAATCAATGAGAAGTCAATTTTCCAATATTTTGAACTGAAGATGGAACCCTTTCTTTTAGCTGAAAAATATCGAAGACCAAACTCATTAAAACCAAAAAGAATCATGAAGTTCTACATTAGTTCCACAGCTGTGACCTCTGAACAGAGACAGTAAAACCTGAGAAGAAACAATTTCTCATGATACGGCTTGGTTCACGTTCAGAAATAGCTATATTTAGAAATCAATAAAAGGCCCAGTTTTCCTAATGTGGATGGATCCCACCTCCATCAAACACAAACTAATGCAGATCCATGCTTCAGCCTCACGTGTCTCCCAGAATCCCAGCCTGGGTCAGCCTGCGAGGCACCACAGCGGCTCATCCAGAGCCCCCTGCACGGGAGCCTCCAGGGATTCACATTTCCTGTTCCCTTCCCCGCTATGCAAAATGCCTGAATTTCCAAAGGGTATGAAATCCATTTTCAGAATGAAGAGTTTAAGACCACCTGGTGCAGAAATCTTTTTCCTTCCTCCCCATTACACACAACAGAGCTCAGGATTTTTCTACAGCAATAAGAATAGCCTGGCTCCTGCAGAGCCCTTGCTGGTGCTTGGCTAAATTTGCCACAGAGGAATCTCTCTAGCCTTTAATAACCCCAGCAGATACAAAAAGATGGACATGTGAGAAAATATGGTTGTGTCTAGGTTGAGTTCCCTTTCTTCCTGGCAGTTAATAAAATGAAAAAGTGACATATGCCGAATTAAATATTCTAATTAGTACTGCATGACTATGGCTATTTTGGATTAAACATGTTAGAAGGGTGTAACAACAAGATATGCCCCATACAAATGAATCCATCTTACATCTTTTTTTTGCCATAAAAGCTCAAGAAAGTAATTACAGAAGATTTGGAAAATGTACTTTACAGTCTCCAAAGCCTTATTTACAATCTCACAGTCTGAGTAGGTAAAACCTTATGAAGCAATATTGCCAATTCTGCTAAGGAAATTTTTTTTCTTATTTTTTAACTCAGAGTAATGGAGAGTTCAAAATTTCTCACTGTGCTGTATGACCAGTCCTACGTATTTTACCTTCATTCAAAAGTGTGCCACATAAGAATTCTTGGGTTTTTCTTTCTAAGCTGGTACTCAAAGGCAGTTTTCATGCTATCATTTGTTTATCTTATCTCTTATTATTTTTATAACCTTCATTATTTAGAATTTTAAAAATACAAAGAAGATTTTTACAAAATAGCTGTTAAAGCATTTCAATAAAGCTTTGTGGTTTTTCTTTTGGAATTATCTACATGAAAACAATAAACAGATATTAAAACTGTTGGAAACACTACCATAAACCCATTAACCATGAGATACGTCTTTTAGCAATAACGCTCCATGGCCCCAAAACGAAACTTTACTCCTTTGGCTTCAACCTAAAACCTGTCAGAGGTCAAGGTACCCTGACTATAAGGAAAAGTGAAAACAAGACAAATTCAACCCAAACGTGGCATGGTAGTACAGCTGGAATCAGGGTGAGGTCGGGAATGCCAAGGGAAATTTGCTGTCATTATGAACACTTCTGACACCAAATCTATTTTCTGTTCAACACTAATTGCATTATCTCAATAACTGTTTTTCCCAGATTCTTTTCCTGAGCAAAGCTCAGCACTGTTCTGGTCCAAGAGGAATGACGACCTTCTACCTCTAGCTTCTGGAGTCAGCCAAGAGCCGGAATGTGATTTTTTTTTAATTTTTTTTTTTTTTTTAGTATAACACCATAGAAGCAATGTTAGAAATCAACCAATATAAAGAAAAAAGTACATGATTACATGACACACAAAAAGTAAATATGCTTTGTTTTTCAAATTTATTGTTTCTGCCTTACCACATCTTTTTTTCCTAAAAAAAAAAAATCAGGTCTAACTTTTAATTTTGTAGTTTGCATTAACTGTCATCATTATTGATATTATCAACCTCTTACTGCATTTCTGTTCTCAAAAATCAAGGCTCATTTATAGCTATGCTCAATCCCTAGGGAAAAAAAATAAAAGGTTCTTAACTGAAGATGTGATGACACTGACTAGGATATTTCAACAAATTTTAATACAGTTTCCACATCTGTGTCACTCTAACAGGAAAATACGAGTTAGGTGAAAATACAGTTGATGAAATCAAACTGTACTCAGAGAACAATTTTGTGAAATACTCATCACTGAAGTCCTACTTGCCCCCCAAAAAAGGAGTTACTGCACAGAATGAATCTACTGCTAAACGAAAATAAACCAAATGCCTCTCTAACCCAGGGGAACAACCTATTAATTGAACAAGAGCAATGATACGTACCAATGATACACACATCAGATAGAAACACCACCAGAATTCCGTGCCTGAACCCACTCCTGCCAACTCAAGGAACAAAGCACTGAAGCAACCACAGGACAGAGAGAAGCACGTTTTATTTGGCCAGACTGTGAACAAAATTATATAACACTGATGTCTGTCAGTGCAACCTTCTATGACTAAGAGCCTGAACTATCAGCACTTACAAGCCAAACAGGTATTTTTTTGCTCTGTGAGCAATTTCATTAAGATTTCAGTCTTGACCCCTCTGTTGTTGGATGAATAAAGGGCAGACCATTTTAAAATGGAAAGACAAAGTGAATGAAGTGAAAACAAAGTAAATCTTTAATTAGGTAAGTCCTCTTTTGTTGCCTGGTTTGGATAAAAGCACTAGACCATATGTTTCAAGTGTCTAAATGTGCCTTCAGGTTTCAGATGAATATGTCTCTGTGGGGCTGTTTCTGTCAACGGCAACATTTTTTTTATGACTTAGAATTTGCTTGCTGGCAGCCACCTGCTAATAACACCACTGCAAATTAGTAGGGTGCTTGGGAATTTGGACACAGATTAAAAAGTAATTGAGAGGGTGGACTAAATCACATCTAGAAACCATTGTATCCACTTCAAGCTACTTCCTTCTTGTTTTGGAAATAATTTCTCTTTAGGACATTCAAGCCATCAATTAATGAGTGGAAACATGGGCTGTTTTTAGCACTGTAACAGAGCAGTAGGTGAGCTCCAGTTCCAATTCCCTCTCCAGCATTGCCACACATGGATTGTTTCAGGCATGCACAGTCACTGTACCAGCCTCAGTGGTGAGGGTTACTATGAATATCAAGCTGTAATAAATTCTGATCTCCTCCATGTCACTGCAATGCCACAGCACATCTAGAAGATGTGGAAACCTAACCATGACAGGATGCTCAGATAACTATGGCTGAGCACAGCACAGGACCTCATCTGCCTCTGGAGACCCGAGATGCTCCCCAAACAAGTCTGTCTCTCCTGGCTGAAGTCTCTTTTCATTAGCTCCTGCCAGTTCTTGCACTCCTCCCAAATCTGTTTTGACTTGTTCAGCCTTGCACGTGGCCGGGGAGCAGCACTAACCAAAGGCACCATCACATCACTGGGATTTACTGCTCCCAGCACTCAGCCAATGTCTCTCCCTCTGCCAGAGGTTGCACACGTTGGTGATTTACCTCGAATCCCACCTTGAATCTAACCCTAATCACAGAACAGGTGTGTTAATGACTGTGAACACCTGACACAAAAAGAAACTGTGAGACCTGGGGAATACTGAAAGACCATCAGGGAGCCTTGGGTCTTTTGTCTTATTAGTATTCCAAGGAATACTAATAGTGGCATAAATAACTGAAAAGGACAGCTTCCACAGTATTTAAGTTTCATACAACTGCTACTAAGTGACTGTAGTTTGAAAAACAACTCATGTGAAGTTCAGCAAGCACCTCAGAAACCTACAAAGTTTGAAGTTTGATGCTGTGGGGTTTTTTTGTTTGGTTGGTTTTTTTGGTTTGTTTTTTTTTTTTTTTGTTGTTTTTTTTGGTTTTTTTTTTTTGTTGTTTTTTTTGGTTTTTTTTTTTTGTTGTTTTTTTTGGTTTTTTTTTTTTTTTGGTTGTCGTTAAAATCTAAAGGTTTATCCTCCTGTAATAGGTAATAATGGAAAAGAATTCTTTAAAGGTCAGCAGGAAATGGTCTGTTTTTACAGAGCCAATGAAATGTAGCGGGTTTTTTATAGCCATTGATCTTTGAGGACTGAGGTAGCTATGGATAGTGTTTATTTTTAGCTATATTTATGTAATCATTTGTGTCACACCTGCCCATAATAAGAAGAAAACCCTGCTGTGTCTGCAGGTGATATTGTTTTAATGATTGGACACAGTTTATTTGGGACAGTGGTTACATTGGCTTCTGCAGCACTGGGGTTTATTTCAGCAGCTCAGCGCTGCCCTGTGGTGCTGTAACCCTGAGCCGCACAGAGAGCACAGCTGTGTGTGAGCCAGCCCTCGCCCCTGCCGACCCTGACATGGCTGCAAGGACAGGCCCTGAGCAGAACAGCTTCCCTAAAGCACAGCATCACAACCTTCTAGAATTTACACTTCCATCTCGAGTGTACTCTTCCTGCTCCCACCACGACAATGAACACATTTGAGAGCAGCGAGGTGCAGTTTGCTGAAGCAGAAGCAAAGTCTTCCACCCTCACGCTGGGAGGAAATTGAGAGCACGCTTCAGTTCGATCTGCTCTGCCTCCACTGCAGCGCTGCTGCTGCAAACAGACTGTTGCAAAATATCCTAAGTTTAAAATTTTTTTAACTTCAGTCAGTCTTCACAATCACAGAATGAACCAGGTGGAGGCCTGATGAGTTTAGCAGCTCAACAGACTGGGAGCAGCACAGGAGATACACAAGAGATAACAACCATCAAGGGCCATTACAAACCATCAACACAAGACAATCCCCCTGGCAGAGTGGGAGCCACCTATTCCCAGAAAGGACTGATAAGAGAACCAAGCAATCAAGACCTAACCAATATCAGAAGCAAAGGAGATCTGTAACCAATAGGAAACCAAATACTAAGAGCTACATAACTGGGAACCAATGAACATGGAATCAATGTATCTCTATGGGAAAAATCTGGTCAAAGTCACGTGTCATTGAATGATTTTCTCTGCACACCCGGGCTATGTGTGGATGAAATGATTTCTGTGGCACATCCTGACCAGAACACCATCTTGGCCAGAAATAAAGTAATGTCTTGATTCTCTGACACTAAAAATGTTGTTGGGGAGTTTTTGTTTTTCCAGCAGTTTTCAGTGACAGAACCACAGAGGGCATCTACTACTCCCTCAAAGGGGTAGGAACCCCTTGGTTCAAGCAAGAAGTGATGCCAATTGAATGTGCTCTCATCACTGTGTACGCCAGACCTTCTCTAATACTTTTCTTTAGTATTTACTCTTTTTCACATTTTAAGACCTTGTGTATCTGAAAAAGCAAACCTTACTTTGCAGAGGACAGCATTTGGGTTACTTTTTGTTCCATTTGGGAGAAAGAAATGCATCTTCAATTACTTTGACAAAATCTTTTCACAGAAAAGACAATTTTTAATTGACACACAAAGATCACAGATAAATACATGGATAAGAATGGGAACTCCACCTTACTGAAATACAGACAGGCATGTTGGTCATGTTTAATAACTCAACTAAGCTAGGAGTAAATGACCATTTAAGAATGGTCTTTCAGACATTAGTATATTTTAACCTCAGGCCCTAAAGATTAAAATTGTGGTCTGAAGCTCAGGTCCTAGCGTTTCTTTGACTGAACCATGTTCCACCTGGAAAGTTTTAAGGGGAGTCAGAAACATACCTTCATCTTCACACAATAGCATCAGAGAGACAAAGAAAGAAAGCTTTGAATGCTGAAGTTCATTTCTATTATAAATCCTTGCACACAAAGGTTTATTCTTTGCTAATTATTGCTTCAACTATGATGAAGTGAATTCATTTGTAGTAGTAAAAAAAAATATTTCGGTAACACGGCATGATTAACATTTAACTCCTCAGATCAGTAAACAGTGAAAATTGGTGCTAGAGTTTAAGTGGGTACTTAACTGAGAAGTAAATGAGTACAGAACTTTCTCACTGCAGTACAACACTCATTTCACTGCATTTGCACCATCATTATTCTTCAAAATACTGACATTAACAGCCATGCAAATGCCACCATGATTTACTGTCCCTTTACTGCTCTTCTCCTACATGATTTTCCTTGAATTGATAAATGTAACTTAAAAATTCTATAGAAACTTTCACTAAGGATATCAAATATCTTTACAAAGTGAATTAGTCAAATAATCAGAGCATCACAGGGAGATAATTTTATGCAAAGCTATAGCAAAATAAGAATGCAAATCTGGCATACATATAAAAGGAATAAATTCAAATGTCATTATAAAAATTGTACATTGTAATTTGGGTGTAATTGAGCCTGAAAATTGGTTAGGACATAAAAATACAAGTGCTTGGATAGAAGCTTTTTTTTTTTTTTTTTTTAAAGAACTAATCCTTTATTTCAGCCACAGTACAAAATGAGAGAAAAATAAACAAAACAGAGCTCTGTGAGAAGTCATTTCCATTCTTGATGTGATGGTCTTAAAGTAATCAGCAAAATCTATGTCTTGAATAAAAAGACTCCTGGGTACTTTGAACTGTGTGGCTGATTATGGGCTCTGCTTTACTGTTCACTTATTTACTTTTTGCAAGGACTGGCTGGGACTGCAGCTCCCCTACAGCAACACGCACTGGGGAGAGCCCTCCAAAGGCAGTGACTTCAGGGGTATTTGGGACAGCACCTGCACTGCAAGGCAGCCTAAGCATTTGGCACTCATAGCAGGATAACCAGCAATCATGTAATTAATCCAAATATTCCCTATGGCCAGAGGCTTCACACCCATACCCATAAACACAGACCTGCCCAGAAAGCTGAAATGGAAGAAACAGACCTAAGCCAGCTGCAGCCACAGAACACAAGGCAGCATGGAAGAGATTCCATTTTATTTTATTTATAACACTTTAAAATGAAAATTGCTATTTAACTTCTCAAATATTCTCGTAAGCATTGATATTTAATACGCAATCCTGCCACAAACACCTGCCGGTTCAACATTAAAAATAAGGCCTGCTAATTCTCAAATTCAGCATAGAAAATTAAGAGAACTTCAATTTTTTTTTCAAGTCATATATTGAGAGGTATGAAAAAGAAGAAATGGACAAATTTCTGCTATTAAAAAAATATTTCTTCTTAAATAATGCTTGGCTATTACTGTAAGGAGATAGCAGAAGTCTTCCCTATCAGTAAAGAATCAAACTTGAAGGAAACCTACAGATTCCATAATTCACTTTCTGTCTCTGCACATCACTGTCTGGAAAGTTTAAGTGGCTGCACAATTGATCAGATAACGGATCAACCATACTTCTGTCTCAAATTATAAATTAAGTTTTCTTTTGCTGCTACGGTGGAGTCTTTGGTAGCTCAATACCAGCTTGTTCATGCTTGACAGATTTCTCATCAGAGCTACTAGCAAAATATTTATCCAAAGCATTACAATGTGAGAGACCTCATTTCAAAAAAACTCAGCAAAACGTGTGAACATCAAGCCTGTGAATTCAAGAGAACTGGTTATTTTCTGTAAGCAATTTCCTTATATCAGGACCTAAAATCCAAATCCCAGTCCAGAGCTTCCAAACACACTCATGGTAGACTTTCCTTTAATTCTGAGCGCTGTGCATATCACACACACACCCACACACCCCTTTCTAACTTTTCTTGATTTTGGTTGAAAGCAGATGACCAGAAGTATTCCATAACAACTGACCGCACAACACTGTTATTCTGGGCAAGACAGAATGAAGTGTGTATCCCGACACAGAAACCGCGTTTCAGATAACATTACCCACTTTCAAAAACACACTTCTGATTCAGCAAGCTCTAATTATCTACTCCCCACACCAAAACTATTCAGAATCACATTCAGTGCATGAGTTTGTCTCTTGTAAGACGATCACACTGTGAGTCACTGCTGCTCCTCCTGCTTTTCCAGGCACAGACAAGCTACATCCAAAGCATATTTACACCCGCTGACCAAGCAAACCATGGATGGAAAGCCACAGAAGAAGTGGGGGCTCCTGCACTTCAGCACCACACTAAACAAGCAAACATGTTATTCAGAAGACCTTCAGGCTGACTAGATGTGCTTGCCCAAAAGGCTGCAATAAGAGACAAAATGCTTCAGAACAATAAAGCAAATTTTTAGTCCTCTCATTCAGCACCGTTTCTGCTCTGCAAGGCAGGGGTGCAGGGAACCGAGCATGCTGGACCTGCCCCTGTGATCTGCTGTCTGATATGATAATAGCTGGCGAAACAGCCAAAAGAAAATGTTGGTTGCAGTTCTATTTCACAAACCCTAAAACTGCAGAAATAATTTATTTCTGTTGCAAAACTACTACCCACACACTCTTCCCCAGCTACAAATTTTGGCTGCCACAGAAACCCTGTCTCGCCCAGTGCTCTGAAACTCAACAGTGGCACCCAGCGGCTGCTCTTTATCACATCCAAGCACCTACAATACACCAGGGAGGTTGTGAAGCACCTAAAACCATTTTTTGGTTTAAATATATGTACAAATTATTCTCATTAAAAAAGGCTCTGCTATCTCTGCCCACTTTTATGAAGTTAATTTTCTCATTTCAGTTTTCAATTTACTTCATGCTTTATTTTCTTCTGCTTGTTTAGAGTTTTCTTATTTTTATTTTTTTAAATTTTATTTTACACTACATCTTTCTAATCAGCTGGGAATTGTTCTAACAGCCCTTCTCTGCTCTGTACAACAGTAGTTGCTGATTAAGCCTTCCCCCCAGTTTAAGAGTGTTTTGGATTGTTTAAATGTCTCTAGTCAAAACACTAGAGCACTAGAAGCAAATTCTGCATTTTAAAAATCAAATAGCAACATAAAAGCTAAGAAATACAGAGATTGATTGGATAAAAGAAAAAAAAAAAAAAGGGGGGAGCTGCTAAACCCCTTTTCTATTAAGTAACGTGCCAGGCCTTTTCTAGAACCCAAAGTTGAATTCTTGGCCCTAGGAGTTTACAGGTAAAGCGACGAAAGTATAGGTGCTAAAAATACATGACAAAAATACATAAACTTGCACAAAGACGATGTACACATCACCAGTCTGAGCCTATTAAGTTGCATTTATATCTGTATTTGTTCTAGGGTTTAAAAATTTACCATCATGCTTGAGATCAAGCTTAAAGCTCAGAACCCAGTGTGTCAGATGACAACAGCGCACACATCAAGGAAAATCTCTTCTGACAAGCTCAGCTCTGAATTTACAGTACAAATTTGCATTTATTACTTCCATATGAAGATGCCAGGCATGCTTTTGCTTCTCTTGCTTCATATCTGATTCCCTGAAATATCCTGCTGTTGTTTTCAAAAAAACTCTTGTGTTTAGAGGAGAACATAGAGAAATATCTCATCATCATCAGTATTGTAGCAGGACACTGGGGAAGAGCTCTAGAAAGCTGCTGAGGAGCATAAACCAGGAGGGTTGTGTGAGAGTACTCTTTCTTGCCTGAATTTTCCAGAGCATAATAGGCTGCCCACATTTTTAGCTGTGCAGAGCAGCACAGCTCCCTGAGCAACAGAAGTGGCCTGCCTGCAAAAAGGAGACAATTCACCTGCCTGCTCTTCAGGAGGTCGAGCGGCCAAAGCCTTTCCCCCTGGAAGCTGCACTTTGCTGATAACCAGCAAGAAAATAAAAACTGACCAAGGTTTCCATGGACACTGACTGAAAGGAAACAGTGCCTTGGTGACAGAGCCAGTTCTCCACTGAGCTTTCTCAGCCTCATTGCAGGTATTGAAAGAGGGAAGAACCACAGTATCTAAAAGCAAAGAATTAATAATTTGCCCTCAGTATAAATACTCAAGTTCTCTGCTACAACACCCGCTCCAGCATCCCCCACCAACCTGAGCAGTGAGCAAGGTGCAGCAGGTAAGAGCTCTGAGAACATCCCACTCTATTCCAAGTATGCATAAGGACGCGATAACAACTTATCATATTATTAAAAATACACAGCCATATATAGGACAGCAATCTAAGGAAACACAGAGCAAGTGTGGTTTATATAACTGCCAAATGTTTTGGACATATGGTAAAATATTGGGCAAATACCTATCCATTTTAAAAATATTTCCCTTGAAAAAGATGCCCCTGAATCCATTGTAACCCCTTCAGGCATATCCTAATCTTAATCAGAACTTCTGCACTGGGTGGAACACTCCTTGCAGAATAAAAACAGCCAAAAGAACCAAAACACCAGAAACCAATGATGATGTAAACTCTGGGGAGCTGGGACCTAAAATTACAGACTTTCTGGTATCAGTTTGTATCATGTTATTGGCCAACATTTCTGCCTGCCAAATCAGCACTTGTCTAATGCAGACAGCTGGGCAAAAATTATATTATTCTAAGAAGTCCTCAATTTTAGATGCTAAATATCACAGAACAACAAAATAAATTATTCCGAGCCCGAAGCAAAAAAATTCATTTTTGACTGAGAATCTTAACTAAGAGTTATGAGCTCAAATGCTTCATTTAATCCAAATCCTAGCTGACAATGGTGGCATAGCTCTTACCTGCGATCTGAGAAGATGTTTCTCAGGACAAGAAAATTCATCTCCAAATTGACACCAGTTTTGTGGTCCCTTCCTACTTCAAATCACACCTTTTTGCAGTGAAATCCTGGTAATTATATTATCAGGAAAGGTGAAGCTGTGGTTTTTCTCCATCTATTTCCAGCATTCCACCTATTCCTAGCTGAGAACTAAGCCTTTCTTCCTCTCTGAAAACATCACATTTCAAAGGGGTTCATTAGGTTCCTTTGGCAATAGATGCCACCCTTCCAGAAGCTGGGATCTAAACTGAAAAGTATAAAGGGACGTTCATATTAAAAAGGAAAAAACATTAATTTTCAGATACGTTTTTCCTGAGTGGCTCTGCTGAATTAAACCGTCCCTGTACTTCAGATCATTTCTGCAGCCTCTGGCTCCTTATTATGGAATACTGAAAATCCTCGAGGTCCAGCCCACACCAGCAACCTGTGCCCTTGGTTTTCATGGGACTGAAAGGTTTGGCTGGGTAAGGTGGTACAGAGAGATTCACTCAGCCAAAGGTTTGGAACATTAGAGAAATAAATCATCTTCAGTGTTTCTTTACTGTCCACAGCAGCTCTGAAGTGTAACTAAAATTCAATGATGCAGGTCCTTCCTGCCCTAAAATTATGCAGCAGCTGTTTCCCAAATGCAGTTGTTTTGGAAAATGCTATGCATTTGGAATAATTATTCCAAATATTGATAGCAGTTCTTTGCTATGATTATAACAAAAGAAAAAAGTTATTATCTATTATTAGATATTTTTCCTTGAGCAAGTTACATCACTATTGCCTTTTTCAGCATGGAAACAACACTTTACCAACACCTCTCTAAAGCAGGCTTGTGGACTAGGCTGCAACCTAAAGGAACTTAGCACACAGTTCCCACTGAGAGGCTGTGGATTTTTCTGAAAAGCCAAGTCCTAAACTAGCAGGATCCCATAAATACAATTGCATTTGTAAAGATACATACAGATCCATGCTTTTCTTAAATAATAAGTGTTGACATCACAATCTCATTCAAATAATCAAATTTAATTTAGCTCTTGCTTTGCACCAAAGCATATATAAAGAAACCCTCCATCTGTCACTGCAGGAATGACTTCTCTCCCTAAAATACCTTACATATCCACAGAAAACCAGGCCTAAATAATGATTCATTGCTACAGAATAACTGCACAAAAGGCTGCTTTAGTATCTGCATGTAAGTACTCAAAATATGTAAGAAAGCCCAGTGTGCATTGATAGGATTCCCAAAGGCATCCCGTTGGAAGTGGAAAATGCCTTCTATTAAAGTACTCCCCAATTAGGAACCAAATGCAAAATTCACTAGGTGTCCAAGACGTTGCAGAGTACAAATAAAAGAGCTGGTTTTTGTTATGCTGAACAGTAGACAGCTATGGCTTAATCTCCTCATTAGAAGAGAAATATCTTGCCCAAATTAACAGATCTAATACCTCATCTGTTGTGCCACATACATTAGCCCATTAGTGGGCAAATTAGGGGCAGATCCAGGCAGAGATCCCCACACAATAATGTGCTTAGCAAAGCCAGGCAGTGCCTTCCAGTAGCTGTGCTTGACTATGAACTACAGAGATCTCAAACGCCAGCAGTTTGCTCAGTTAAAGCCTCATTTTGTTTCCATGTCGCTTTTATTGCACCTCAAAATGTCTTGAGCTCTTGAGAATGTGATCCAGCCCTTTCTTTCTCAGGCACAGCATGAACCAGTACTTGCAACAGGTCCAATTCCAGCAGATGAAGAGACAGGTGAAAATATTAGTGGGGTGAGAAGAAAGCAACACCAAACCTCAAAAAACTCATGATGCTCTCACACCTAGGCTTGTCTATCCCCCGAGAAAAAGGAATCAAAAACATTACAGTATTTGTTTTTGTTGGGTTTGTTAGAAGCCTTGTAACTGAATAAAGCACAGAAAGAGCATGCAATGTTGTGGCAATCCTGTGGATTTCCTCATCTGCTTTCCTAGCTGCTGTTTCCTCCTGCACCGTGTCCATGGCTGGGCGGCAGAAGAAAGGGCCAGCAGTCTCAAGGAAAGGCAAACAAGTTGCACAAAGCCCTGACCAGCTCCTCCAGGGCATGCCCTGTCAGCATCACTGCTGTGACCAGCCAGCTACACACCATGAGACCTCAGCCTTCAGAAATGCCAGCATGGAACTTTCCTGAGTACTAAATTCACCTGCACAAGGGAAAGGCTTTAAGGCTCCCATGATGTAACTTTGTCTGGTGAAGATGTTGATTCAATATGATGGAAATGTTTCATGCATTTGTATTCATATCATATTCTTAATGGCTCCAAAGAGTTATTTAATGTCAATTAAATGCTATTATAGTGTCAAAGGGAGTTCATTTTCAATAGGTATTATTCTTCCTTAATACTCTGTTGCAGTATTTCTACACTTTTATTTCAATAATGGTACAGCAAAGTTAACTGCCTACAAAAGAACTGAAATAATGAACAATGTAATTTTGTTCCCAAAGCAAATTACACTGGCACTTGCCTGTCTGCCTCTCCAGTCTAAAACAGGGTCTCTCCTCTCTGTTTTCCAATGCTAAACAAACCATGAGGGGTAACTACATTAAAAAATGCAATAATATATCAACTACTGTCTGAGTAGGTCCTCTTCCTCCTTGCATAGTCTCTAATGATGTGTTGCCTCTTTTCTGGCTTCTAAACTTAGCTACTGAGGATAAACCCATTCCTTTTTGCCTTTTTATTTATCAATGCTTCATTCTCCTACCCTTCATTTGGTTTTAGACTCTCTCTCATTGTAAGGATTCCTCTGGTATCTTCCCAGCAGTTTCTTTAATTAACAAGACATAACAGCAGTTTCCCTCATTTCCCCCCCCATTACGTGGAAGACCATGATTTTACACGGCACTCAAATGCTGATTTTGAGCTAAATCTGGTGTAATACCTCTTTCATCCACTCCTTGCATTGAGACTCTCTAACAGGCCTGTGCTCTGTGTATATTTATTTAACTGAATCTGTGCTTTTCATCAGCTTTGTATTAATAGCTGTAGCCCAGTACTTGATAACCAGTCTCCAACATGATGTGAGTTTATTTTATAATATATTTATAAATGCTTTCAGAGTTGTCTCACATCTGTTCCATATGAATTGGCACAGAAATGACTGACCCTGTGGTGCAACAAATGTGATTGAAAAGCATGAAGTTCTTTCAGGTTACATCTGGTCTGATGGATGAGGGTTAGATTGACAGGGGTGAGAGAACAAGACCGAGCATTTGTTTTCTCCTACAATCCTTAGAAAAGCCCAGTTAAGGGACAATTTCACAATTTGCTGTCCTCTGTCACTGCTAAAAGACATGTTTCAAATACATTGTCAAATACATCCTCCTTTCTTATTTCATGTTTAGATGCACCTGCTTAACACAGAAATGCACTTTTGGAGGCTGGCAGAGGAGCAGTTACTGAGAAAGGGGAGAAGGGGTCAGTTTTGCAGCAGAACACCTCACTCACAGCACAACACTGCCCTGCACCACCTGGTTTTTTCCAGCAGAAATCACCATGCTTGGCAGAAGAAGAAAACTGAAAACTAAGTCTCACACTGACACATCAGAATACTTCTAAACTTCAGGTTAATGAACCTCAAAGCTCATGATTATCCTCTCTCCCATAGCTTAGACAGAGCTGCTGTTACCCCTTTTGCCTCAAGAATGTCACGTATTTGAGGTTTCACAATATGTGTGAGCTATTATGATGGGGTCTATTCTAATTAAGTCACAAGCAATTATATGAAGTCTAATTATGTAACCAGGGCAATCAACGTTTTCAGCGTTTGACATCTTTTTCCAAATATTTTGTCCAAACGCAACCTGCATTCCCAAGAACTTGCTCTCAGAAGAATTTTGCACAAGACTTAGTGAAGGCTGAGGGGTGTTCCAACAGCTTTTTATCCAGAGATGCCCATATTCCCAGAGCCTCTGTCTGGACTGCCAAGATATTTTTTGTCTCTCTTCCCTTCCAGCTTTTATCTTAGTCCAGTACCTTGACTTCTACACTTTTACTAATTTTAGTTACTAACAAAGTGTTTGAACAGTGCTTTATGCTGAAAAAAGTATAAATGGTAACTAGATTGCTCAGTAGCTTGAAGACAACCTGTGTTTGCCTGAAAACATCCCCAGTCACAGCATGTTCAATCACAGGAATATGTAATTTCCTGAGATGACTCAAACTGTAGCGTGAATGCATTCCTAAACATTACGACACAGTAAAATAAAGACACATTCAACCGAGAAAAAAAAATACACAAAATTAAAGTGACGGGTATTTGCAAAAGCAACTGTGGAACTCAGTTCTGGATACAAAACTCTGATGAAAAGGAAATAAATCAGAAGGCCACTATAAAAAACTTTTGCGGAAAAAAATGGCAAAGGCATTTTGTATTTGGCAAACAGAGAGAGGGTGATTAAGGGTGCATGGGTACAGAAAGACTGCTCATGGTATAGCACATAGCTAGAATGTGTCGAAATCTGAAAAAGCAGGATTAACACCGATTGATTCAACTATAACTTCACTAATTCAAAAATTGTCTTACTGTGTCTCTTGGTAATCTGCAAACTCCCTTGTCTTTGGGTGATGATTCCTAAGAGCGGTGCAGAGTCTGACAGACATGCACACGTAACTTTGGCTCTGTGCCTAGGGAGAGGCTCAGTCTGACATTCACAGCACACAGACTTGAACAACTTGGATGTGCTGGCTGCTACTTTATCATAATAACTATAAAATTCATGGCAAATATTTTATATGACAAAAACTGTGGTCTGCCTCATGCCTTGAAGAGAGATTTAGCAGAAGTTTTGCTTTTTAAACAGCAAAAAAATAGGTATTGCAAGTTAGTCAACCAAAACTACTAGTATTTAATTTTGAGACCTTTTGTAGTCCTTTTAAAGTGTTTATGTTATTAAATATTTGAATTAGTGCCTTGGCTTTCCTCTCTACTTCCATAATAAATTCCAAAAGCTCTCATTTCAGATACAAGGTATAGCATACTACAAAAGTGACAACAGCAATTTTATCAAGTAGTTTTTCCCAAACAGAACCAAAAAAAATTCCCAACACTGTTTCTGGAACTAAAGTAACAATTTTTCTCCTAACAATTCAGATTTCATTTCTCTATAAAGATCCAGACACAGTAAAGTTAGGTCACAGTAAAGAGGGAACCCTCATGAGCTTCAGCTTTAAAAGTAGCTTTCTCCATTTTAATTTTTTTTTATCTAGCTTGCTGTCAACCATCAGACAGCTCAGCACTCTCAGTGGTTCCCTATTCTTCCCGCGTCAGTGGCAAAAATGTTCTATTAATATAAAAATGAAACTGGGAAGCAGGCTCTAATGCGGGCTGCCTTTGCACAGCTCTGTCAAGAGAACAGAGGAGTAGAACAATTTTCTGTACAGTCACAAACCAGATGAAATAACCTGAGAAAAAGCTCCCCAGAAGAGCTCAAAGGGATTTGCTGAATAAAGACAGCAGCCATGCTGTTTCCCTGACATTTCATGAAAAGATGACCTCTGAAGATTTCAGATCTTTCCTATGAACAAATACAATTGTTCCAACCAGAATCCGAAAAGTCACGATTGCAAAAAGGGATAAAGACAAAAGGTTTTAACTAACTGAGTCTGTATTTAATGCCTTCAAATACTTCGAGCAAAAATATCATTCTGGCTCTTTGAGCCTTCACTAAGGAAAAAAAGGAGCACATTTTACAAGGCACACACAGGCACAATACCAAGCTTATTGCAAATAAACACTTTTCTTCTAATAAACTCACTGTATGTGTTAAAAACAATGGAAGTGAATTGGCCAAAATGACAAGTGAAATTCTACAAAGTTTGCTTATTTTCCCATATGCTGAAGTGCCATTCAGACCACACTCTCACCTTTCCTGCTGGTTATCCTTTTGGAAACAGTAATCACAGAATCGTGGAATGGTTTGGGTTGGAAGGGGCCTTAAAGACCATCTAGCTCCATTCCCTGCCCAGCCTGTATTTGTGCACATGGAGGACCTCGGCCTTGTTGGAATTCCTGACATTTGCAGGGGTCCAGCTGTCAAGCCTGTCTGGGTCCCTGTGGATGCCATCCCTTCTCTCCTGCACATAGCACAGCTTCCAAGAGCAGCTGCTCCATGGTTGTGCTGGGCACAGTGCTACTATCAAGAAAGGTGATTCCATTGTTTTTCTTCACTTACTACCAGAAGCTCGGGTTTCTGACGTGTGGAGTACATGTTATTTTAATTTAAACTTATTACTACTGAGTATCTGCTGCAATGTTAATATTTTATTGTAATACACAGAGATCTCCAAATATCTCAGGTCAACATGACGCAGAAGGCTCCAAGGAAAGTGGAAAAAAAAACCATGCAAAGAATCATAACAAGGGTTTCAGCATCTATTGTTCTACTCGGTTTCCCATGGCAATATTTCATTACAAGATGGCAAATTACTCATGCATATTCTTACCTCTCTATTATGGGCCTCAATTTTATGAAAGCCTCTCTAATTTATAATGAACAGGTTACCCTTTATATTCAATGCAAAATGAATGACCCTTAGAGAATTAATCTCCTCTAGCTCAAATCTCTTTTAGCCATATAACATGACAGTAATATTATTTCAGGAATATTTCTGGTTTTATTCTTGTGAAAGGCAACACCAAGGAAAAATCCAAAGAGAGTGACAAGCAGCACATATAAAGCACGGGCAAATAGAATACCGAAGGAAACAACAACCCACTAGTACTAAAACCCATTGACACAGCATGTTGACATGGAATTCAAAAGCAAGGTCATGGAAACATCTATTGTGTTTTGGTGAGATGCAAAAACTTAATGTTTCAATGACTTTAAGCCAGCCAATAACAAATAGCATGAAAAAAATAACTACTTCAAGAGTAACTTACCATTTAAAGGATAAACTTGACTTTGTTTTAAAGCATGTGCCATGTTTCAACATCACAGAAAGAGCTTCTCTACTAGACCTGCTACATCAAAGTGTTCAAGGCTCTTAAAAAATCTTGCTTCCTTTGATTTTCACATTGAAAAGTATAACCTATGGTATGTGCAGAATACCTATGCTACTTATTATCCAATGTGTATTTTTTGCATATTTTTGTAAATGGAGACTGATGGTTGAGCTTCTTTTAAATGCAGAGGAGAAGATAAGGCTGTTTGTGTGTGCAAAAGCATCCATCAGTAGGATTATTACAGGGTCTCTGGAGCATTGTCTTGAATTTGTACTGTGCTCCTAAAAATAAGCCTTTGTTTCCAGATTTGACTCCCTGAGGCCATCTCAGTGTTAAATAAGAAATCTACGTTCACGTCTGCACCACATACTACACAGAACCCGATGACTGAAACTTACAGCGATTCCTCCCTGGAGTTTCTGCTTTAGTATTTTTCTTCTCTCCAGCAGAAACGTCTCTGAATCAGTTTGTATTACAAGGCACTAGATGAGTCAGGCACCTAAGAACAAACAAGAGCTCTAATCCCAGCTGGGCATGGAAGTTTGGAGCCTGAGAGACAGCAGGCTCACCCACCTGCAGGACTGAGCCCAGAGCACAGCTTTATAAAGGATGTTGCCTCTGTTCTGTAAAGTTACTGCCTAAATGCCTGAACCACCAGGATTTGCTCAAAAGTGCAAATGGACACTTCTCTGCAAAGACTACAGACTCTCCACAGCCTGTGCGCTCTCTCTTCATAATTTGTCTTTACTGGTAAGATTTGGGCAATTTTGCTGCCCAAATCAAAGTTTTCATGAGGACTGATGGACACAATGGTGAGACTATGGTGACTAGGTAACTAAATTTTTGCTTTTCCTATGGTTGATTCTGTCTTTGGGCTGCTGCCTAAAGTCAGGGAAAAAAAGAAACTAAAAACTTTGGAGCTTGCATTTCTTTGGGCCTTTGCTTTCTGAACTTCAAATGGCAGAGCTGTTCTTCATGCATTTCTGTTCTGAAGCAGTGAGGAGGCATTTCTAGGGCACTGAAAGCATATTCAAGTGCTGACATAAGCTGAGTGTTCCACACTGACATTTAGGGGATTGGAGGAGAGTATCAGGCTAAAGCTCTTCTGTGTCTGGAGGGACTGATTTCAGCAGCATGGCTGGATCACGTGTTCACTGCATTTCTCCTAGAGAGTTCTTCCGGATCCATTCCTGAAACTGCTGCTGCACTTAAGATAGAGGAAGGCTGCTCTGCCAGCAAAACTCATGAATAATAGATTAATCAATTAGAACCTATACAGCATAGGTAATTATCTGGACATTTAAGAAGAAACTAGAATATCCAGCATCACCTTCAGATCCTTGACATTGGAGTCACAGACTTACAAATCCTCATACAGCTGCTACAGGTGAACCAAATTTTGAAGAGTCCTTAACTCTGAACCACAAATGATGTAAAAACTGCCCCCAAGAAGGAAGACCTCTTTTTTTCCTTTTCATGGAATCACCATATGTCTGTCTAAAAAGACGATAAATTAATCTAATCAGAACACAAGTATAATAGAGTGTAAGTGTTTTTGCAAATAATCTTTCTCCAGTAATAAGCGGTAATCATCGGCTACAATTATGTACAGCTAGAATTATTAAATATAAATGTGGAATGTCTATGTTTAATTTTGTCTGTTCCTTTTGTAAAACATGCAGAAAGATTAACATTTTAGAGAACTCTTTCTGTAGATACATGGCAGAAACACTCTTAAACTGTCAGATTAACGCAGAAGAAAATCTCACTCTCATATTCTGGTCTTTTTTCTTTCACACTCTTTTTCTTTGGATTTAAGTAGCAGTGTGATGTTTCTGTTCCACCTACCTGTCGTCTTTGAAACTGATTTTTAAATCCATTAACCTGATTAGTCAAAGTAAATGGTAGCTTTAAGAGTAATTTAAACCCAGTTTAATGTAATTTGGAGAATACAGAATTTATTTTAAATGACAGTTCATAGAAGTGTATATGTCTCTTATACACACTGAAACAGGTAGAAGCATTTTAAATTCTAAGGCTAGTTCTACATATAAATTTAGTCCTAGTCAGAAATAGTTAGGGAAGTTATATGCTCCAAAAACAGATTTTAGGTAGTAACACCAAAAATGTATATATATCAACTTTTTTAAATCTCAACTGTATTAAAATTATAAGATGATTGTGGGCAAACAATTCTGATTTTAGGGGAGAATTTTTCAAGACACAAAATAAGTAATGCAAATTATGCACAACATCTTCAAGACATCCTTGACACGATCCTTGCATGGAGACACCATATGCAACCCCGTGGTCCCTGGGCTCTTTCTGCAAACCTGAGGTGACATATGGTGACACGCAAGTGGCTGCCTGAGTCCATTAGGAAATGTTGGACTTCAGTAATTTTAAGTTTCTGGCCATATGGAAGTCAGGATATAAGCAAAAACAGTTTCAAGTGGAGAAAAGGGGTTTTTTTTCTGTACAAAAATCAAGGCAGTGTAAGAAAAGGTGTTTCAGGTGTTTTATTTCCAGCCCCCTCTGCCCATTGCTTTGGATCTCTTCACCCTTGCACAGAGCCTTGCTCAGGCTCTCTCCACCAGGATGAGGGGTTATTTCCTGCTAGCAGGGACATTAGATGGCATCAGAGAGGAGATTTTAGGACTATTTACAAAATCTGCTTTGGCAGCCTTGTGAATTCTGGAAGCAGAATCAGAAAAACACAGGACTAAAATTTTCAGCTGCTTCTAAGTTCTTCATAAGGCCTCTGTTCAAAGGCCTTAAACTAAATGGCAAACTAAACTTAAACTGCCAACTGTTTCCCCTTAGATCAGGACATTGGCCTAAATACAAAAGAACTATCCCCTAAAATTTGGTTTAAAGCTAAATTTAAAAAAAAAAAAATAGTGCTAAAAACCCCCAAACTATTTTTAGGCTGCACACACAGGAGCACCATTTGCTAACCCCACTTCAAAGGATACTGTATCTAATTTTTTTTCCCACTTTTGTAATAGTCATTGGTTTGTATTAGAGTTTTATTTTAGTCTTTAGAAATTTGTATTGAGATCCTCCCAGCAGTAGAGCAGTTGTCTTCCAAATGAGAAATAAATGAGCATCTTGTATAATTTCTTACACAACACTGGAAGCATATGGTTTTTAAGAAAGATATTTAATTTTGTGTAACAAACTGATAATTTTAGCCATTGGTCTCTGAGGCATTAATGCAACTATGATACTCTTAACTATATTTCAGGCAAGCATAAAAACTCAGAAATAGATTAAAGCAAACACTGGAGCCTTTAATAGCCAAGGGAGGAATGAAAGATAAAGGATTGCAAGGAACAAAGGATAACACTTGAGCCAAGATGCAATAGGAGACTTCAGACAAAAGCAGAGAAAAGATTTTGTATAAATTCTTTTCCAAGTGTCCTGCAGAGCTGCTCAGATTTTACAGAGAGGTCCTGCACTAGGGGATTCCTAATCCCTATCATCATCTTTACTAGAAGAGGTAAGAATACTCATCGGGATTCTTCTGTCAAATGAGTCCTCAAGTGGTCTATTTCTTCCTAAGACACCAATTGTAAAGAGAGGGCTCTTTCTCTCCACTGTAAGATTGTTTGAGTCTCCAATCTGGATACTTTAAGAGCTCTATTGAATAGATTCAGTTTTGAGTTGTAAGTGGGTAAGAAAGGTCAAGTATGTCAGATGCAAGATATTTTAAAATCATAAAATAAGTAACAGCTCAGAAACAGTTTCACTAAAGGAGTGATTAATTAAATGAATACAACTGCTATATTCTCAAAGTCCTTAGCAGAATGTTGCAGACAAATGCATTTATTTGATAACACTAGTAACATATGCATATTCTACCAATTACTAATATTTCCCATTAGAATCTTCAAGGGGATGCATGTAAGAATGTAAACCTGCAATCCTTAGACAATGCTAGTATGGGAGCTGACAGAGAAATAAAAGCTTTATGCTGCACGTTGCTGAGCTCAGATGGTCACACCTGTGACCTGAGCTGTCTCACAAAGGCTTCCCTTCACCCAACACGGAAAAGCTCCCACAATAAACAAGGGTCCACTGCCACGAGGCTACTGGAAAAGGCACCAAAATCCAGATGATAATATGGGCAATTGGCAGCTCTTGAGGACTCAGAAACAGCTCCCATCCCAGCAGGCTGCCAGTGGTCTCCTGCACACCTCCAGCTGGAACCACAAACCAACCAGGGGCTGCAGACACTCACCCCGCTCTCGCAAAAAAGCCCAGCCACAGCAATTGAAAATCCCATCGAGCAGCCGAGAGGTCTGAGCCACGGTCACTGCCCTGCTGCTCCTGCTTTTTGTGCCACCCTAGAGCCTGAGTGCTCCTGAGCACACCCTCTTTACAACAGAAACAAAACTGTGATGGCAAATGGGGCCCAGTCAGCAAGACCTCTGCTTCCTAAAATATGAGGAGTGAATTCGTATCTTGCCAAATTACTTTGAAGGTAAATCAATCTTTCTCCCTATTTTAATCTCACCTGGAAGCTAAAGAAGTTCCTGAGAGAAACATGCTCACAGTGAGTGTCTACAGCAAAAAAGTATATAAATACCTGTCAGCTTCATCCAAACAGCCCTGCCTGGCCTTTTACTTACTGCTTTCTCAACTCAGCAAGGCAATTACAGGAGTCACACAGATAATTTATGTTACAGCTTTAAAAATTACAGTACTATCAAAGTCAGTTTAATTTTATTTGTCTGTGTGGAAGTCCACACGTTGGGTGCAGGTGATATCCACAGTGAGGAATACATCTGATCCACCTTACAAAGAAGGTTTGACTCTGGTGTTTTCAGAAGGTCTCTCTTTAGTTTTCAGACACCACAGAGAGCTCTTTCCATTTCCATGGATCATTAAGTGCTCATGGAGCACAGCACTCTGACTTTCTGCTTGAGCCCTAACATTTGCTACTGAGCTGCTCCTCTCAGATGATTACTGTGATTAGCTTTTGCAGGATGTGTGATTGCCTATTTTATTTGTGACCCGTAGTGGATCTAAATATGTGTCCTGCAATATGATAGCTGTTAAAATGATTTCCTTAAACTGCTCCACTGAATATCACTAATTGATTTTAGATGTGATGATCATAAGCTGTCAGATTCTTCCCTCTAGAGGTCTGCCTGATTTAACAGCAGAATGACCAGGCTACAAGATACTCAATTTTTTAGATAAGCTGATTAAGAAAACCCATATTATACATAAAATAGCATCTCCCACAGCAACAGTATATGCAAACAATGTTAAATTTATCAATTACTTTTTTACCTACCCAAAAATACCACTGCATAAAATCTTAATGCAAAATGAAAAGAAAAACAAAATAAAATCAACTCTCAAAGGATACACCACTGCTACTGCTTCTCAGGGAGCTAGGGATTAATGTTAGTGCTAACATGAAATAACACTAGAATTATGTCATGCTGACAACCGTAATTAATGAATAGTTTGTCACTGAAAAAGAGAAAATAGGATCATGACAGAAATTAAAGGTAGAAAAGGAATCTGTGACTCATCACCAGAAATAAATGCCTTTATACATTGTGTAGTACCAGAAAAGGATCATCATGAGTGATCAATGTTATACTTGATATTTGGGTAAGTACCTTAAAATATCAAACACAAGAAAATCTTCCTACTCTTCATTTTTGCTTTTTTTTTTGGATGGTGGATCTTCTCCTAAAATCCAAAAATCTGAGCTAGTGCAAACAGACAATTTCTTCCCATCCCACACACAGCCTTCTTAGAGAACAATCAAGCACTTCACGAGTCTATCCTGCATTTTTCAAGTTCTGCTCATATTCTATGGAGTCTTCTCTTGCATATAACAAGAGAAATGTAATCCATTAATATTTCCTTATGTGTTTATTTCAATTGCCTGTTACTGTTTCAATGACATCTATTCAACTACCACATTTTTCTTTAAAACATGGGCTCAAAACCTGGACAAAGCCTTCTAGCTAAATGCAAACCAGAGTTTTGATGGTATATCCTTAGAAGGCAATTACCTCAATTTATAACTATCACATGATTAACTTATTTAGGGGAGTCAGACAAAATATAAAGAACCATTTTGCTACTCTGCACTACTTAGACTTTAGAGTTCATTTTCCCAATTATAGTATTTTGCATTTTCAGGGACTGCCCTTTCAATATGTCAGAATTATTACCCCATACCCAAAAATGTTTACAACTCCTTCCACACTGGCATCATTCACAACTGCTAAGCTCCACTATGGCCATTAAAATAAAAATAAACCACTAGAACTAGATCAGGGTGCTAATCCGGGTGCAAAAGAAAACTGCTGACAGTTACTCCTTGACATTCATTTCCCAGCCAGACGTGTTTTTGCTTTTTCATGGTTTCTCTTCAACATACCCTAATTTGCTTAAGAAAAGCACACACATCCCTACCAAGTCTGCACTACTGACACATAGGGTCTCTCAAGTTATTCTTTAAATCATATATTCCAGCATGGAAAAAGAATTCATCTACCTTCCCAGAAGCATAATTGTGCCAAAGCCTCACCAAAAGAGTGGACAGCAACGGCTCTGCCATCAGGATTATGACCTTCAATGCAATAAAAGCAATTTTTTTTCCATGCTAATAAAGACATCTACTACAAGCAAACCGGTTTTCAGCATTCATTGCAACTATATGGGCTATTGTCCTCTTTAGCAGAGAAAGTAATCACTTCTATTCATTGACGCAAATTCGTAGGACACACGTATTGCTCGTTACCTGTACTTTACAGGCATTTTAAGAACCGATAAGTATTATCTACATCTCCAGCTATAAATTGGGCAGCCTTTTTCATCAGCTGAAAGTTATACTTCATTTCTTTTGGCTAAACGTTACATTTCTGTCAATTAGAATGACAAAGATGATAATGAACAAGATTCCTGTGGGTGCCAGGGATGAATACAATAGTACATCCGTGTAAAAATGAAAATAAACTACATTTGGCATGCTTCACGAGTCCATTAAAATACACTTCCCCCTTCACTAACAGGCACCTCAGTCCAAGTTTGTTCTTTTAAAGGAATAATCCCAGCATGTCTTTACAAGCCAGGTTTTCACTTACTGCTTCTAATAAAATTTACCAACCAAAATAAAACTTACAAGTGCCCTTTTCCTTGAATTACTCCACGTCCCACAGACAGACAATCCAATCTGACTCTGGATGGCTGTGTAGCTGTGATCACGTCACACAGTGCACGAATAAACACAAAGACGAGCAAGGAAGGATAAAACCTCAGAAACCCTTTTTTGTGACCCCACAGCCCTTTCATTAGACAACACTGAAGTGAAAAGGATCATTTGGTGAAGAGCATTTAAAATGCTACTGGAATATTTGGTAAGGTTATTATTCAGTGATCTATCATCTCCAGCTATCGTCTGCATTCTCCATAAAAACAGACTGCAACACAAATTGCAACATTGACTTGAATTAAGTATAATTATAGGTTTTTCAGATATATTTTCACCCTTTAAGGAATAAATATATATGATGGATAAAGCCCTAGCTAAATTTGTACTCCCACTGCATCAATTTAGGTACAGGAGTTACCTGAGAACTGAAAAATTAAAAATGCAAACTCTACTGGGCTGAATTTGTCTGCATGGGAAGGCAAAAGGCCCCCAGTGTTACACTGCTGCCATCATTAGGTGCTTGTCTTGCATTGTCCTGTGCCTTCTCAATGAACTTATTGCCTACTATGCACCTCTGCACACAGCCTGGCACTTGAAGATGAGTAAAAGTTGCACCATTGCACATTAAAAAGGATAAAGGATCTCAAAGCACATCTCTTGGTGAAGAACTTTGTGTAGTCTTGGACCAAATGAGCACTTGGTCCTTACGGCTGCAGAATCCCTGTCCTGCTCCACAGAAATGCTTCAGCCTGGAGACAGTAACTCTAGAGTTAGCAGACTGCAAAGAATTTCCAAGAAATGTATTAAAAGGCCCCCTATGGCTTAGCCAAAAGAAGAAGAAATGTCTAAATTTCAAGTAAAAATTGTTTCTGACTCGCCCAGATCCAGGCCTTTACAGACTAAGTTCAGCCATCCAGCTTCTTCCTCTGTTTTCTGTGGAAGAGTTCTTCCAGCTAACAGATCACATCTATCCTTACTTCCTGGGTAAGAAGAATTTATGGTTTCTGGTAAAAAAATAAATCAGAATTTCAGCAATGATAAACTATGACTTATTTCCCAGTAAAATTTGCTGGAATATATTTATACAAAATTTCATAAACCACTCAGATGCTACCCCTCTATTCAACTTTCTCCACCAAGCCATATTTACTCTCACCAGGAGTGTTTGTTCCAAAGTAAAGCACTCGATATCCTGATCTCCTAAGCATATGCTAGGTGGATGAAAAGCACCATGCGGCTAAAAAAAGCCTGCATGCAACACTTCTTCCACTTCAATGAGAGACGGGCAGCCTACCAAAAATTCTGCAGATCTTTCCACAAAGAAGGATAATTTTTGTACAGAATTCTAAAGGCAAAAATAGCAGATTAGGAGTATGTTTATAGAGCAAAACATTCTGCTTGAGGATCCCTGTAGCAGAGCAGGCCTACAGCCCAGCACAGGGAATATGCAATGACACTGCTCTCCTGGTGACACATCCAAGAGCATGAAGAGCACTGGCATTTCCAAAATGGACCCCACATGCACTGACATGAAGAGTCAAATGAGTCTCTGCTAAATGATGTGTGAAGCAAGTTGGAAGATGTCTCGATAATTCTGTGAAATCAAATCCATGGCTTGGGCCTGCGAGTCCAAATAAATGTCTGGAAAGCACAGGGATAAGTCCTCCCAATTCCCTGATCCCCTGGAGCTCTGGGGTGCAATGGGGGAGAGCAGGAGATCTCTCTGCACATCTCCCTGGCTGCCCACAACTGAAGTGGGTTTTACCTGACAGGAACAACAAGAGGAGATAGCCTCACATGGATGGGCAAAGATGTCCCCTTTTTACCTCATTTTTTTAAGCACACGGTACTGTAATTCAAAGAAACTCTCTGTTATTCTTCTCCCCGAAGTGCAAAATTACAAATGGTGACACCACGTTAACATTTAAAATGGGAATTTATAGTAAGACAAATACTTCAGAACACTCCAAATATATGCTACATATGAACAGAAAGGAAAAGAATAGTTCCCTTGTCAACAGCATGAAACATACTGGATGAGATCAGGATTATGACTGTCAAAACCTGTCAACAGCATTTAGAATTTTCTGTGTTCCATTGCATATATTTCCCCATATCACTGTAAATCCAAATAATATCCTCAATAACTGGAGACCAGATCAGGATTTATAAACGTCAAAAATTGCTTTGTGCCCTGATCAGAAGTGAAATAGTTTAAAAACTACACAGTATATAAGAGCAAGTTACTGCACTGTTTTACAATTACTAAATTCAGAATTTTATGAAGATTTGAATCAGCGATTAAAAAAGAAAAGTCTTCAATTTCTTCTCCGCTGTATAAATCAAAAGAAAATTGCATGCAAGAGTACTCATAACTGCATGTAGGAATAGTGCACGTACCCACAGCTAATGAACAACCTGCCTTGCAATGATGATAAAGCTGATACAAAATTCTTTGCCAGTTTTGTAGGACTCAAATAATTTTGATGCATGAGCAGATTTCAGGACACAGCTCTTTGCACAGCATTTCTGTCTTTTCTCAGGAGAATGACATAAGCAATTTTGAGATAAAATTTTGGGTTTGGATGAGATCTTCCAACATTTTCTGCCATTTTACGCTGCCTCAGACGTAGTCTCAGAAACCCATGGCTTCTATGAGCCTTTCAGTCACTGCAGAAGGACTAACCACTCCTGTGTGATCAATGACTAACACTTCCAGCAAGAATGTGAGAGCTGAAATTCATTGTTACCCAAAAATTATAAATGTTAATAGAACAAACAATAATTTCTGTTGTTTCTTTATCCATTAAGAACTAAGCCCTACATACAGAACACTGAAAAAGGACAGCAAGCATTTATCGTTTCTTGCTACCATCAACATAGCGAGTAGCATCAAAAGAAATTATAAAAACTGCCTTAGCACTGCCCTTCCCAGCACATACTCTGTCTCTGTTCATGCCATCACTTTATTACCCAAGAATATGCAACAAAGTAAAGACTCCTGTCTGGGCTCATGAGAGGTATTTTCCTACTCTGAAGGTAGGAGAGGTAGTTTTACATTGAGAGGTGCTTTTGACTTGAGAAGAGGAAAAAAGTACTATTTTGATGGAGAACATCTCTCTCTCCCGAGGCCAAAGAAAATGCTTTTCTCTGCTGAACGAAAAAGCTGATCCAGGAATACTGAGGCCACTGCCAGTGAGTTTGAAAAATCTGTTATTTTGACACATATAGGTCTATTAACTGAAAAAAGCTCAAGCTGGCTCTAACCTTGGGAAGGGACACAGCACATTTGTTACAGTTCTTACAGGGAAGGACTAATGTTAGCTGTGCGTGTTGCTACGTGATCGGGCAAGTGATTACAGAGCAGGAACATTTCAATCCGAGCAGTGTGGCACTAACAAGTACAATAAAGCAGTCAGGAATTTCCAGCATTGTTACCAGTCCTGTGATTTAGAAGGAGACGCACTGCAGGACACAGTACAGATTAAATACAAAGAGTTTGTTATGCCAGAAAGCCAGAAGTTTCTAGAAAGCTTTTCCTGAAAAAGCTGTCCCCAGCTAAAAAAAAAAAAAATCTGCTTTCATTTCATATAGGAAGACATAATATGTTTGGTTTTCCATAAACCCACATATTAGTGAATAAGTTGTGAAGGTAACATTGAATTCAACTGGATTTCTACATCTGAATGTATTTTGAGAGTGCAAGCTGAATATACATGGTTAATAATAGCAATGAAAACAGAAGCCATTTGCACTGGAAGGTAACCATTAAGCCACTGCAGATGAACCAGCAACACCTCAAGCCAAAAGATTTATGGCTATAGCAGGCTGACCTTGGCAGGTGCTCATCAAGTTGCTCTATCACTCCTCTCCTAAGCAGAAGGTGAAGGGGAGGGAGAAAATACAATGGGAAAAATTCAATTTATTCTGTACTTCCCATCAACAAGCAATGTCCAGCCGCTTCCCGGTAAGCAGGGCTTCACTGGGCATTGCAGTCAGAATGCAATAATGAGTGCCCCTGCCCCCCTTTCCCTTAGTGCTGAGCAGACATCATAATGACATGGAATATCCCTCCGGTCAGTGGATCAGCTGTCCTGGCTACGGCCCCTGCCAAGGTCTTGCCCACCCCCAGCCCCCAGGCAGGAGGGGAATGCTGGAGAGGCAGCGCTGCTGCTGTGCCAGCACAGCTCAGCCACAGCCAAAGCACTGGGGTGAGAGCAGCACCTCTCTGGGTACCAGCACAGCCCAGCCCAGGGAGGGCTGCGACATGGGAAATGAGCTCCAGCTCAGCCAGAGCCGGGCGGTGCCAACAAACAAGGCTGCCTTGGCTGAGAGCTCCCCTCCTTTCCCAGCAAACTCCAAACCACTTGCACTTCTACCTGTGCTTCAGGCAACCTTTTCTTGTGCCTCCTTCATCCTGTTTGCAGCACTCAGGCTGCTTGGAAAGAACTAAGTGATGATTTTGTGTGTAAAAAGCTGTGGAAATCTCAAATTACCTGTTTGAGAGTATCTGCATGTAAAAATGGCATTTTCACAGACAGCTGCTCATCTGATACATACTGATGTTTTCCTACTTGAAAACAAAACAAAAACTTTTTCCACTGATTAGAGAAAAATTATTTCCCTGAAAAAAATGCTTTTAAGTTTCACCAAGATTCTGAAATTAAATGAGACACTGGTTTTCTATATAATTAATTATAACACATAATCCTAAAGTATTTAGAAAGTTTCATGCACCTTTAAAATTCATAAATGCACTCCATACTTATTTCAAGAACTGTTATAACAAGTACTGTTAATTTCTCTATTTTGATTAGCAACTGTGAGGAAGATTAAAAAGCTTGGGGTTTTTTTCCCAGGCACCTTATTCCCAGGCACAATTCTACTTACTCAAGTAAGCTGCAGCACTTGAATAAAGTAGACATTTATATTCCAGGTTTCCCAAGAGGAAAAAGTGGAAGCACCTCAGTCTTTGCATATGTTTAGCCAGTTTCATTCTTTCCTGATGTATTCTGAAACATGACTCTGTTTGTGCATGTCTGCATATATGCACATAAATCAGTGTATAAATGTGTGTATATATACACACCAATTGTCACTGTTGCTTATTGTAATTTTACCACTTTATTAATCAAAAGTAAATGGAAAATATGCATATAAATCCAACATAGAAATGTTATTGTTATGTATTCTGTTATCTAATATTTTTGTGTTGTAACATTTTTTAGTGCTATTCCTTTATAAAGAAATCAAAGAGAGAACTCTGGGGCAGAACCTGTCAATTCAACAGCTCAACAATATTCAAATTTACTATGAACCCATTATTTCTGAGGAGATTACTTGTTTCATCTATTTCACTTTCAACAAGACCTCTGTTTGAACCATTAAGAAATACATTTTAGAGACAAAATTCTTCCACAGATGTTTCAGAAATCTGCTCACTTTCAAAATGAAGTAATTAAATCTGATTTCCATTGTACAGTGGTTCAGACTGGGGCAAGACAAAGTGGCCTGAACATTCATTTTCCAAATGAAAACACTTAAGCACCAGAAAACTAAAACCACCCATGACTGAGTAATCATTTTCAAATACAACTTCAAATTGAAAAAAGTCACCATTCAGTATCTTTCGGGGACTGGAAACTTTGTGTGAATAAAAATTCATGACAAATTTAAAGGACTAAGAATACAAATTAAATCTCTTACCCACTAATTTATTTTTTTGAGATTTAAGAATAGGCAGAAATAATAAACTCTGCATAAATGCCTTTTGGCCTAAGCTTTCATCAGCAGGAGGGCTTGGTTGGATTGTCTAACACTCTGGAGTGCAGACACTGTTGCTGTGGTGGACCTGCAGTGCATCTGCTCTGCCTTTAATATGGACAACTGCAAAAAACCACCTTTTTTTCAGGGCCTTCCTGCCACTGTTGCCCTGTGACACTCCCTCAGGATTCAGATTCCAGTTAATGAAAAAAATCAGAAAACCTGGGTGAGAGTGTACCACAGCATCATATCTATTGAGTGATTCATCCTGAAATGTTCTTTTTCACTTTTGTTCTCTCACATCTGTGATGATTAAAAAAAAAAAAAAAAATTGGTGCTATTATTTAACCAACCTGACCTCTTCTTGTAAGAGTGTTTTGGATGTTCTTCTATAACTTTTGTGCATTCCAGCTCTGGATTCTCAATAATATATTTAATAGTAAGATATATAAAATGGAGAAGAAACCTTAGATAATTCATATGAAATAGAATAGGATGTGATGAACAAGTCAGTGGTTTATTTTTCCCAGATTGACATTATATAATAAACAATTCCCAATGAATCATTAGCTTCAGTGATTTCCACACCATTTCATTTGCAGTCTTAAAGGAAAAAAGAAAAAATATTTTCAGTAGCAAACATGACATGAGATTCAGAATTCAGTATGGAAACAGCAAAACAACAAAACCAGATTACAAACCACTCCAAAATTGCTTCTACAAGAAGGTGGTGCATTAAGAGACTGGGCATCAAACTCTCAGTGCCTGAATCCATATAATGCAAAAGCACAAAACTACACATTTTTAAAGTCCCAGTGTACCGAAAACCTCCAGAAACCTGAACTCTCCAAGAGAAGTGGGTAAAGACACAAGCATTTCAGAAGATGCAGTATTTCAGAAAAACATTCACGAGGCAGGATTCAGAGGTAGCTGTAAAGCAGCACTCCCTAAATTTTGGAAAAGACTGCATCAGAAACTATGGTACATAGACCAAAAAGAGAGGACAACAATAAAAAAGGAAAAATTCTGATGTGCAGCCATCTCATAAGAATCCTTTGAATCAATTTTCCAAAATCACTAAACCTCCCAACACACATGCACACGCCCTATCCAAAGGTTATTGCAAAAGTGCTTTAAATTTATGAAGTCCACTTTCTCAGCAGCCTGGTGCCATTTCACAGCTGAAAACAAAAGCCACCAAAAACTGCATCGGGGTGGGTGGTAAAGCTTTTACCTCTTACCAGGTTGCAGAATGAGGGGGAAAAAATATAACCCAAAATTCAAGTTATGACCTGAATATTCTGACTCCATATTAAAATACAAATCTATCTGCCCATTTCATTTCTTATGTAGCTTCTCTCCTCAATTAACAGAACAGAACATAAACATACTGCCCAGCAATCGAATAGTTATTAGTCAATGCCTCATTCCAAAGCATCCCCAGCGTGGGGCCATGCCCACCCGGCTCAGGGGAAGTGCCTGTGACAAGCACACCCTCACCTACGGACCCAAACCTTTTTTCAATAGACAGCCAATACTTTCAGATCATTAGAAAAATAAGAATGTTTCTTTTTCCATGAGAACACGGCTCTTGCTTCTAACCTATATAGGTCAGAAGAAAATAATGAAACGTTATTCAGGGGAAAAGTTATTTTGAGTAGGTTACTTAAAGGTCTCAGAAATTTCTTATTTTCCTTTCCCCTTCCCATCTCAGAAGCCTATATAATTGATGCATGACACTAGAGCACTTTTTTTACAACAGAAAAAGCATTAAAAATTGTAAAAAAAATAAGATTTTTTCCATCTGCTAGAATATTTACAGAAATTGAGTGGAGCTTTAAACAAAATTGGTCTCAAAAGGCAAGAGACTGCTGGTGACAACTTAAGACAAAACCATCAAAAGCAAGTAGTCATCGACTTTGTTGTCCATCTTTCCTCCTCTCTTCCATGCCCAGCACTTCAGCTGACTGCTGTAAGCTGATGGCATACACCTCCTTCTGTGGGGAAATGCAGTGATGTACTGCTCCAGCTTCATCCCAATAACGAAGTAAAACCCTGCTAATTACAAACCTAGAAAAGAGAGGATGAAACTGGGAGCAGTACTACATTTGAATTAACTGTGATTTATAGTCATCTCTGCTAAAAAAAATAGATAAAGAATGAGCTGACGAAAAGTCCATTTTCCAACTGCTTCATTTTAATGAAAATATCAGGGAAAAGTTATAGTGTAAAAATGATGGAGAATAAAATGTTTTATATTCAAGAAAAAAATCCGTAGCTATAAAAAGGACTATTCCATCTGGAACCTGTGCTACTCTAAAATAAACCACAAAATTTAGTTATTACTCAATTCTGAGCTCACAAGCATAGAGTTTTGTTTGATATTAAAGTGGTAATAACTGAGTTTTCCAGAGATACTGGAAAACATATTATGCAATAGTGCCTCAGAGCATCTCAACAGTGGGTAACGTAAGGGGAGCTAATTTAAGCTTCCCATAAGGGTTTCCATGAATGGAAAGCATTTTGTTGAAGGCTAAAACTTTACTGTTTACTATATTTGCTGAAAAAGATACGACAAATATTTTAGGATTCAAAGAAGAGGAATGACAAGATTTAATCAGAGATGGGAAGCAGGATTCATAACTCAGTACTCACAGAATTCATCTATAACAACAGATTAAGAGTTAAAGTAAACAGTTCCTTGCGTAAAGAGGAAAAGAATTTAAGTAGATCTCTGACGATGGACCTGCATTTCCCTCTGCAGAAATGATTTTATACAAGCAAAGAAACTTTTTGAACAATTACTCTTTTTTTCTTTTGGACTTAGTGAAAACATGTCCCCTAATAACTTCAGACAAGCAAGTCTAACCACAACCCATTATAACAGAAGGGGCATCTATTGTGCACTTTTTTCCGGCAAATCAGGTTGAGCAAACTTTCTTTAAGTGTGTTAAGATATTCCATTGTTAATTAAGAACCAAAACAAACACTGAAAGTGAAGCCAGCACTGGAAAGGAATCAGAGTTTTCTATTTTTGTTCTGTTTGAATGATGTGAGGTGAGTAGGTGCATCACCTTTCTGGTACTTGGACAGGCTTTTAAACAGACCTTTTAGGAATATGTTTATAGTTGCCAAATGTGGCAGGGGGATTTGCTTTGGGTTTTAAACTTAAAATGATATTTCCTTCCCATTCACTTTCTACAAAGGTACAAGAGCACAATGGACAGCTACAAGAAGCATTTGTTGTAGTTCAATGCTTTCACTCAAAACTTATCAGTCCCATTCATTAAATAGGAAAGCTGTGGTGGTTTCCCGAGTTACTTCCTCTGAACAGTAACCAACGGGTGTTTCCCACTTCTGCTCAAGATGAACATTCTTAGTGTCCATTGAATGGAAATACTCAAGAATCATTTCCACAAATGAATAGATTTTTATTCATTTGGGCTATCAGTCTGGAATGAATGTAGCATTCTAGCATTCTTCCAACTTCTGCACAATCTGTAGAGCAGTCTGTCATAAAGACAGCAGGGGTATAATACTCACTTATATTGTCCTTACTGAATACTGCAGGATACAGCCAGCAGGTCAGACTGGGACTTCTCTGGGTCATACAAAAGTATTGTATGCTAATAATATATAGTTCCTTTGGTTTGCAAAAAAAATTTAGAAATGTTAGCCAAAATGAAAAAGCTATTGTTTCATATTAATGAACTAAATTACATGCATGTTGTTAAATAATCATTTTAAATCAGAATATTTGCAAACACGAGTTGCACATAAGAAGGTCTCTGTAATACCACCAGGTGAGGCTCTTTCCAATTTCTTACTGGTAAAAAAGTCTGAGTATTTAATTTTTTATTGTTGTTACTGGTTTCCTTCTCTCCTGACCTCCTCAGAACCACTCTTGTTCTGGCTTTTTTTTTTAAAGTACCCACACAATATTGCTTTCATCTCCTCCTCGTCCCTTCGTCCCTACAATATAAGTCAACAGCAAACATGATTTTGTGTTGAAATACCTTCCTCCTTTACTCTCTCCTCCTCCAAAAGTCCAGTGTTGCTGAGGGTTTAGCTGCGTAATGCCTCAGCCATCTCTGTATTTTACTGTGTAGCTTTAGCTACAAGAAACTCACCATAAATGATTACCTACAGTGTGCCATCAGCAATGATCCCTATAATCCAGTGCATAACAGACAAGCATCATTAACGAAGGGATTATTTAATTAATCCTTAAGTGGAGTTGGTGCTAAAACTGTCTTATAGACAGGCTGATATTCTGCATAAAAAGAGGGACATCTTTTGAAAAACAACTTGTGTTTACTCACTTTTTGGTTTCCTTTTCTTTTTTTTGAACTCTGCATTAAGATTCTTTTGCTTTCCTCCCAGAGCAAGCACCAACACAAGTAACGTATCTCGCACGGAGCCTTTTACCCTGCAGCAAGATTGTCTTGAAATATTCTCCTTACCCTTCCAATCTAACTCCACATAATCCCTTTGAAAAATTCTCCAGAGTTTTCACTTAGTACATGGCATGAATAACAATTCATGTTGTATATTACTATATCCAGGAAAAAAAAAAAATTCTACTTCTGACTGTTTGCAATATTCAGAAACAATAATTTTCCAAAGGAACAAAATAAGCAAGAGGGGAAAATGAGAAAAAAATATGAAACAATAAAACAAAATAACTTTGAAACCTGCAGCAATAACTTTAAGTTCAGGCCTAAATATTAGCTGCTCCTCCACGTGAGACTAATGTAAAGATTAATAGCCTGAATATTATCTTAGCAAGTCTCACATAAGCCCATTGACTTCAGTTGAGCCATGTGCACCAGAGCAAGAAAGAACACAGTCAGTCTCATTATAAATACATACTGTAACATGCCCTGAAGTAAAAAGTTCTGCTGTGAGAACACATTAAAAAATAATGTACAACAACAACAAAAAATCTCACACATTTAAGAAATAAGTATTCAGCGGTCTTTGATTCTGAGCATTTCTTTCTGTGTTTTTAGACTTCTTTTTCAGTGGTCAGAGAGTCTGAGCTAAAGCAATTAAATGCAATCTAGGTGCAAACTCTGTAAGTGAAAACAGAACTAATGATAATTGAAAATGCTGCAGTGAAGCACTGAAGTCTGAACTTAACTGTTAACAAAGTAATTATAGCAAGGGCTAACAGGAGCTTTAAAATTCGGTATTTGTAATGAAGAAGTTACAAGTTAAAAGAATGTCTGACTTATGCAAGGTTACTTTGCCTAGAAGCAAAATCAAATTTAGAATATATGGACACACACACAAACACATATATGTGTATGTGTCTATATATATATATATTTCACCTCAGATTTCAGGAAGCCTGTGCACACACATACTGCCACAAACAGCCAAGCTGACCTCTGAGGAGTCTTTGCACCGAAACAGCTCTGAAATTAAAGAAATGCTTCTAATACATAAACACAGGACATCAATGAAAACATTTTTTGTTTCTAAGGGAGCAGAAAAGAAATCAGATTAAAGCCTGATTCAATGTGGGTGTAGGTGGGAGGAAGAACCAATGAGATTGGAAAACACTAGTATGAATTTATAGGCAATTGAAATCTTCTNTTTTATAGAAATTGAAACTTTCTTCAATTTTTTTTTTTTTTTTTTTTTTTTTTTTCCTAGAAGAAACATCCATAATGCAGACAGCATTTCTCAAATTGAAATTTTACAGATTGGTAAAGTAACCAATTCAAAAGAGGCTATATATAATATTACCAGAATAGTGCTGCTCTGACTCACCTGTCATTGTAAACCTCAGATTCTTTTCTACATTACTGGAACCCACCCCCTCATCTACTTCTCCAATCTACACAGTGCCATTTAACATCACACTACACACTTAATAAAGCTTATCTATCATTAAAATTGTGAAGTAATCCTGAGCTGAGTTCATCAAGCAGATTTCTTCCTCAGAACCTGTAGGCCTCTTCAGTAATTTTTTGTCTAACAATTCCAAGGAATCGTTTCAACACCTATTTATAATTTTTGCATGAAAAGTACAGATGCATAGCACCTTAATTTTCTAAGTTGAAATTATATAGGACATGGTGGAACTTCCAGCCTGGATCTTTGATTGCAGCATTCTGACAGTAATCACTGGGTTTTTCACATGCAAATCAGGGTGCCAATCTTACAGACCAGCTTTCCATGGGTGTTAAGATCCACACGGATAGGGTTGGGCACAGCTGTATGGACTGCGTGCAAAGAGCATGGCTGGAACCAAAATACAAAAAAAAAATCCCCCACAATTTTTTAAAATATATATTACCGCATTTACACATTTCATATCTTGCCTATTTCCAACATCCTTGTTTCTGTTAACAAGGAGAAAAAGAACTAGAACGAATGTTCACACATTATAGTATTTGGAGGGGTTTATTTTATTATTCCCCTAATCCTCTGTTCCAAAAAGATGTCATAGCACTGAACTACTTTAATAGAAAGGGGAAAATTTACTCTTTGGTTTAAAAGAAAAAAAAAACAACCCAAAACATAAGAACAGTCCCAGACTGGATTGCAGGACAATCCTTATACAAAATGGAAATAAGGTACACTTTCCAAACCAAGACAAAAACACTGCATTTTCCTTTCAGTGAAAGCTTGGAATTAAAGTTTCATGCTTTCTGAAAAATATGTGTTAGCCCATTTACTTGGATGGGGGAGACGTGCCCATTTTCACAGAGGGTGGGCTTGGCTTTGGTTATTCTGCAGGTGACCAGAGTTGAACTGATGATTTAAAAATGTGGCCAAGTGCCAAACAAACCACCTGCTGCAATTTCAGCCTCAGACCTGTCCACAGATTCTGTCACCATCTGTAGCCCAGTGGAAGAGTTTCCTTGTTCTCCGTAACTGATGGACGTCAGGTATGTGCAATACTTACAAGCTTACAGGGTACTCTGAGGCAGTTTGGAGCTAGAAATAGTACATCACTTTATTTCAGTGTCATCCTTCTGGAAATTCAGCTCCAAGTTCAGTTTTACCACTTTAAGACTGTTCTTAAAGTTAGAATTTCAAGTAGCACAATCAAACCAGGCACTTCTGAAGTTAAGTGCAAAAAATGCAAGGTAGTCCAGTTATTCTACCATAATTTTTGGTATATAGCAGAAGTTGGCCATTTATCATTTCTATTCCACCTGATGTTCAACGGAAGTGAAAATATGCACCCATTACTTCTTGTTCACTAAGGGAGAAAATAAGAGTCCCATCCATTTCAGTTACATGTCTTGGATTTCTTGATACATGCTCCAACTTACTTTCTTTTATACCTACTCTGACCTGTGAATCCAGAGACACCAAGTAAAGAAACTGAACGTAACAAGAACAAAGGTTTGATGTGTTAAGAAATTACAAGATTGTTCTGACCTTTAATTAACTACATGAGGGGTCGTGGGGGGGGGAAGTAATTTTTTTAGTCTTCAGTGAGACCCTCAAAGCACAAAGGACATTACTGAGAGGCCAGCAACAGTCAACTTGATTTGCTCTTCCCAGGCAAGCCAGATCAACATCTGCACCTCAAAGGCAGCTAAATCAGGGGTTGGTTTCCCTTGGCTGGTACACAGAGCAGGAACACTGAGGAGTTGCTATCTGGCCATTTTTTGTAGCTACAATTAAGAACATGTGAACAGATGTAGCAAGAGAATTTGGGTACACTCACACCAGCTGTAATTACAAGAACTGAAAAATGCACGTGTCCTGGGAGAGACACCATACACCGATCGAGTGTAAAGGTGGGGTGAGCTTGAGGGTAACTCCATGGTTACATAAATCCTAGAACTGCCTGGGTTGAAAGGGACCCTAAAGATCATCTTGTTCCAACCCCCCTGCCATGGACAGGGACACCTTTTACTACACCAGGCTGCTCAGAGCTCCATCAAGCCCAGGCTTAAACATTGCCACCAAAAAGAAAACACACTTCTGCAGACTTCCCTCAGCTGATGAATACCATTCTAGGGCCTTGCTTTCTAGATGGGTCCTATACATTATTATGCTTGAATAAAAATCAGCTCTAAAGGTAGTTTCTGAATTCCACATTCACCAAGTTAGTTAAATTTAGCCACACTGTTCCTCCATACCAATTTCAACAACAAATGAAACAGTCACCTTTTACTTCCATATACTTCGACCACAGTGTTGCCATGAAAGTATCGTGAGATGCCAACATTCTCCTGAGTATTAGGAAAAAAAGCGGCAACCCAGGACACTGAGTTGTGTCAAAAGACAGATAAAATACACATAGATGAAGAAATACAAGTGAGGAAATTTTTTTAATATAGCAGTGGTTGTTCAGAAACGTAAACTAGAAGAACTTTCAGGAAAACAACACAGAACTCATTTTGCTGTCATCTAAATCCATGGTCTGTCCACATCAGTGCTCTGTGTCATCTTAGTCCCCTATCTCAAAACAGGATACAGTAGAACTAGAAATGATTTGTAGAAGGGAAACTTAAGATGAACAAAGTTAAAAGAACTTCTGTACAAAAAATCCCCACATAAAGCAAAAAAAAAAACCCACTTCAGTCTCTTTCCAGAAAGACATAGCTCAGGGGAGAAATAACAAACGCCTATAAAAACACGGTCCTCAAGGTTAAGGTGATAAAAATTGATTCTTCACTCTGTCTTCCAAAATAAGGAGCAGGAGGCATCAACTGAAACTCACAGGAAACAGCTTCAAAAGCAGATGACGTGACTCACCAGCCAGCTACCGCTGCTCTGTGAACTTCCTTGCTAAAGGGTGCTCGGAGAGGCAAAGGTTATCTCTGGATTTAAGGAAGACTGAACACTTTTGAGTAGAAGAAGGTTGTTAAAGATTAATAAGTACATAGAAACTACATCCAAGCCCTGCAGCACTTGATGCAAAAAAGAGCTGGAAAAGGTAAAATAGATACTTCAGCCACTTTTCACAGCCATCACTGTAAACAGAATAAGGGCTTACATGGAGCTCCAGACTGACCTGCTGGTCACCCTGCTGCTGTGGTGGATATAAAACTGTAGCATTACAGGAAAGGTATAACAGCCTTCTGCACTGTTACAGGAAATTTAACAAACCAAAACACTGCTACATTTAATGTAGAACAGAACTGTAAACTGAACAGCTTGATAAAGCTCCAGCTGCAAAAGTATTTGGAAATGTTAAATCTTTGCCATGTATTTAAGAATTTTATATTGCTCTATTACTCCCCAGCCATTATAAACAGAATTTTAGGGCCATTACTCCATAGCTGAAGTACTCAGGAAAAAACTATGGATTTGCTCTTAATTTTTGTAAGAAACATCTGGCCATTCTTTCATCACACTCCTGCATCTTTTGTTGATGTTTATTTCAGTTCTCTACATAAAATACAACGGAATCTATCAGCTATTATTAGACAACATTGTTTTCTCTGTGATGATATGTACAGTCTACATCCAGATCCATCTGGCCATCCAGATAAGAAGCTACAGGCAGACGTTGGGATGGTGGGCTGGACAGGGAAGATGCAACACAAAATAATGTTTCCCACTGAATTTTCCATGGCCACATAGTGTACATACTTCTAACTTTTACAGCAAAAAATGAATAGTCCTTATAAATCACTGATAAAGGCAAAACCTATTTTTTAAAGAAACAAATCAAGATAGATAGAATATATTAAATCTCATAACAATGGGTTTGTGTTTTATTTGCAGGGGGTTTTGTGTGTTTGTTTTTGTTTGGGTTTTGGGGTTTTTTTTGAAAACCATTATGTTTTGAGTGGAGGAATGAAGGAACACAGAAATATCTCCCCCAAAATCATGTCTTCTGGCAGAAGACACTAAGATGCAAAGGATCATAACCCATCTGCCTGTTCATGCCTCAAGCATTTTACATTTTAATAACTGCAAGACTGAATTCTGAAAAATATTCTACAGAAGATGAAGAAACTTTTTAATGTTGGTTTTGTGTTTTTTCCCTCATTTTTTGTTGCTATTTTCTCTACCTAACACTATCAGGCATATGACAGCTGGAAACATCATGTTTTAGGCAGGAACACCCATCTTGAAAGCAGATGGTAAATAAGCTTACTGCAGAATCCTAACAGATTGATAGAAATAATCACATCAGCAAAGCTACCTCAGAGCCAGACAAACACAAGAAATATTTTTATGGCAAAGTTTACAGCTGAGAACATTTTCTTTGCGTTACACACCAGATCCTACAGCAGAGATAAAACTGAGACATGCACCTGGAATTTTATTGTGTTTTTTAAGCAGACTGTGCCTGAGGCAGCCACAGGCCCATGGAGTTGAAGAGGAGGGAGGAGCAGGATGGTGTCTGGATTCAGAGACCTTCTCAGGACCTTGGAAAGACACAAGTGGGTGGCTCTGTGTGTAACTTAGGCAAGGGTAAGAACCGTTACATGTGTTGTAGAACACTTGCACAGCTGCTTAAACGCTGCTCCCTGCTCCATCCCCACCTCTGAGCACACTCCGGGTAGGAACAGCTGAGCTCTGGAAATGCCTTCACAGCCTAAATGCCCCAAATACAGTGCACAGGAAGGAACACTTGGCTTAGACTGGTAGGATTCTGACAAACTGAATGTGCTTGACATACCAATTTTAATTCTCTTCTCTCAGCAGAAAAACATGGAAGGATGTAGCAATGCTTTCAAGAAACCAGTTGATGATTAAGATTAACGAACTCCCCAGGGGGCTGTAAGGTTAAAGAGGAACCCTATGGTAAAGGGGATCTGTCTCCCTACACAAAATACTGTCACAAGTGGAAAAAGTCAGACAAAGCTCTCTCTCTCAGAGATTTGATCTGTGCAGATAAATAAAGAGCCTGGTTTTTGCTAGCTGGAAATTTGAAATTTGTTTAGTGCAGCATTTGCCTATGGATCATTTGTTACAATTATGCTACTTAATGTGTTCGAACAGGATTCATCTTCCTGAGGCATCTGAGGTGTTTATAAATAGTCTAGATAACATGATGACAAATAATACAGGTTTATGAAAAAATTGCCTATTTCAGCTCAACACACCTTAATATAACCTTATTGCAAACATCCAAAAGTCAAAGTAAAGCACCACAAGAAGATGCTTATTTAAATTAATCCATATTGGGGATACTTACTGAAGATAAATTTTTCAATCTTGAAACAATAAAGCACCAACTAGACCGGTAAAAGTGTTTTTACCTACAAGCTGCTGCAAACGATTAACACCACAGAGGACTGAAACCCCAGAAAGTCCCATTGCTTCCAAGCTTTAGTAATTTTCATAATTTGCAAACTCTCTAAAAGTTCCTAAAAAAAGGACTTTCTTCAGAAGCTCTCCTAAATTTTACTTGCTCCACTTTTTTTTAACATGATGCAGAACAATTTGGCTTTTGTCCTAGAATCATGGGGTTTTGTGGGTTTGTTATTCAACATGAGAAACGCACAGCTCACTTGCAAGGGAAAAAAAGAAAAGAGTAGCAGATGAGTGACAGAGAAACTGCAACACGTGAATGATAATAAAATATATAGAAATACACCAGGCCTATGAGACAGGGATGACTTGGACAGTGTGGCAGACAGACACAAAATTATTTTGTCAGAACTGGTTACAAACTACTGCAACAAAAATTATGAAATCCAAGCAATTAAAAGTAAGCAAGAAAAACTCAGAAACTATCAGCCCAAATAAGCTAACTCTTGTTTTCCCTTTTAATTGCAATTTTTTATTTTAGACCCTGATATACTGAAATCAGTCTGGCTGAAGGCCACCAAATAGTTAGATTGCTATAGCACATCATCTCTAAGGCTGAGAGAGATTAAAAGCTTAAATTTCAAGGAAAACCCTATTTCTGTCTTCCAGCTACCTAGTGGGAGGGTATAGGTATGACTCTCCTCCATGCTGCAGAGTGACAGGATGAGAGACAAGGGATACCAGTTGGAATGTGAGCGATTCCAGATAGATGTATGGGAATTTTGTTCCCCTTGAGGCTGCTAACATAGTGGAACAATTTGCCCAGAGGCACTATTTCTAGAGTTTTCGTTTCTGGAGATATTCAACAGTCAGCTGGTCATGATCCTTATAAATCTTAATTTTTAAAAAGCAAACCAAACCAAGCCTGTGTTCAAGAAGTGTTTGGACCAGGCACATGGTGGGATTCTTGGTGTGTAGGGTCAGGGGTTGGATTCGATTCTGCTGGGTCCCTTCCAAATCAGCATGTTCTAAAGAAAAACCAACCCACCTAAAAAACTGTAACATGTTCCTAAAGACTGAAATGCTCAACCTCCAGCACTTCTGCAAGTGCTCATTAGCTACAACACAGTATATTGGGAATTGAATTCCAGTGGATGGTTTTAAACTTCCAGCTGTTCAGGTGTTAGAAGGCAAACAAAGGTGTGCTGATGACACAATTTCGGTCACTAATGACATTGGACAAGTAGTGACCAACTAACACGACGAGTCATTACAGAAAACAGCATGAACACACCTTTCTTCCTACATTTTCCTAGGAAATTACTGTCAGCTTTCTCAAAGATGTGTCTAACAGAAAACAAAAAGTTTCTTTGTGCCATTCAGGAGGGGAGATGGGATGGAAGAACCGATTTGAACATCTCTGCAACCATCTTGCAGATGTTGATGATGACAGTGTTTACCCAGGCTTGAGGTTCTGTGCCCAGCTTGTTTGTTTGCTTTGTCTCAGCATCAGAATCATGGAAATCGAACATGGAAAGCCAGCAAGCCACAGCGCCCCACCTACCCCTGCTCCGCGGAATGGCATTGGGCGCATTGCAGGAAACACCGTCTATTCGAACGAGTGGGAATGCAACGCCAAAACAAACTCTCTCACAGGAACCTCCAACATATGGACCAGCAGTTTACAAGTACATCACCCATTTCAACAGGAGTCCTTAGACAAGGAAAATAAAAACCCCAAACAACCCACAACCAGGATGGAGAATTCCATATGGACACTAATGAAGCTGAAGACACAGTTACACCAGCTTGTGTTTAAGCAGGAATATTGTGTTACAAACAACTTTCAGCACCGGGTCCAATAAAATACAAGCTCGGATCTTAATATTTGTTGCTTCCTTATTTATTAAATTTTATATACTCTTTTCCTACTTTTTTCAATAAAATATGAAAAAAAGAGAGAAAACATACATTTTTAGACAAAGGAACATCTGCCATATGCATTTTCAAAAATACCCAGATTACCTAAAATATTTTACCAAAAAACTCTGAAATACTCATGTGAATTAGCTGAATACCAAGTTACATATTTGTATCACTTTCAAAAGAATTATGCCTGCTTAGCATGAAAAAACAGCAGTTACCTAGAATGAAATTACCCCTTGCTAAATTCCTTAAAAAAAAAAGAGTATTAACCTCCTTTCCTTTACCTTACACAGAATTGCACATCTACATTAAAAAACAAACAAAACTTCCCCAAAAGAGCAACAAAAATAAAAAACCCAAACAAAACAAACCGAAAACCAAACCCCAAAGAAACCCCACTGAGGAAACAAACAAGAATTTCAAAGCATACCAGCAAGACTAATACTAAACAGTGATCACAGCACATTCACAGCCACAGGTACAGAAATGCTGTAGAGAGGTTATGTTTTCTTTCCTTCTTACTGGATATGTTAAAAATTCAAAAGGATGCTTTAGCTTTTATGAGGAATATAAAACAGCAACTGCTAGTTTTGCATGCTTGTCTAAATGTAAATGTAATGGCATGAAACTATTACTGCTATGCATTCAGAGGCATTTCCTGAACTATCCCCATTGCCAAATCAATCACTGTATTATTAATGTGTCATGTGTGATGTTTTTGAAAAGCTAAATACATCAAAAAAGTCTAAATTACTCTGTTTTACTGTTCATGTTTTTTATTATATATAATAGGTTTCAAGCTATTTCTAAGGATGAAAGAAAAGCTCTTTCAGGAAACACAACAAAGATGCTCTTTAGCTAAGGTTCCTGAGGCTGATACGAATCTTGCATTTCAAGAATTAGAAAAGGTAAAGCAAGCAGGTTAATTCACTGTTGCTCCATCTTGCAGCCCCTGTCCACTGGCTCGCCTGAAATTCCTTCAAAAAGTGCCAAGACAAAGCAGATATTGATCATTGTCAAAGCTGAGAAATCCTTTTCCATGTGGAAAACCACATTCAGTCCATTAGTGTAAAAAAGGGCTCTTCTAGTGATTGGATTATCCACCCAATATATGATAAAAACTAAATAAGGAAAATATGGTTACTAAAATGCAATTTTTCTGGCTGGCTGAATATCACAAATTGCTTTGCTCACATTTTGCACTCAGCAGTCATTACTGGAAGGTTGTTATTTTATAATTATAACTTTAATATTGTAATTCAACATACTTGAAATACTAATTTCCTGCATTCTAATCCTTACATTTTATTGCTTTTTTGCCAAATATACACTTGAAGACTGCTATTAGATATGATAAATACATTTTTAAAAAGCAATTTTATATATATCTCTTTGTCAAAACCAGGCACTAACTCTGTTAAAAGGATTCAACACATTAAAAGCAAAAAATTGGCACAAACTAATTAGAGTAGATGACGTTCATAAAAAGAAAATAATTGTATGAAGACCTCAAAAAAAAAATTAACAAAATCATCCAATCTTTGATAGACTGATAGACTCATCTAGGATGAAAAGAAGACACTGAAGAATTTAAGATGGGACCACACAGTGTGATTCCACTCAATTAAGCCTACAATTATTGCCAAATGATTCTTTTCTGCTGAAGATAAAAATGATCTAATTGGTATTGGCAAAACACTTCTCAACACTCAGAAGGTTAAAAACTTCATGAACAAAATCAGTCAGATTCAGGTTCTTCTATGTATTACTGACAAAAATAAAACCCCACATCATGGCTTGTCAGATTATTCAGCCATTTCCTAGCATGGGAAGATTTACATACAAATACAGCTCTACGGAACAGGAGGAGTTTTGAGTGCAGAGGTAATGAAATCTTTTTTCTTTCTGCATTTCCCCATGAACCTGAAGATATGTGAATTAAAACACCAGCGCTGACAAACAAGTTTGGCAGACTTTGCATGAGGGATTAAAACTGACTCACACGACATTTCCCTCAGACGTACCTGAACACTTTACAGGCATTATTAAAATGCAAATTATAACATGTGAAACTCAAGGCCCTGCTGGGAAAATATGAAGCTGGCAAATATAATCTGCTGTTGCACTACAGTAACATCAGAACCCCCTGAATGCCAAGTTCCGTGGCAGACAGTAGAAATAAGTAGAAATAAGACTTAGAAAGAACAATCTGACCAGCCTTTCCTCCCCTCCCTTTTTTGGAAATGGTCGGTCTTGTGGGATTCCTTGAATACACTGATACTGTAATAATGAAAATGAGACTTGATTAAAATGGAGCTTGATTGGTAAATATAAGTATGGCTAACAACTTCTGCTTGGGTTTGTCAAATATTCTTCTTGTATTTACAGGTCAGTATGACAGGAAGTGATTCTTTAAGCATCTAAAATTAGAGATATTGTCCTAGAAGATGCACAGTCTTGTTCCCAACCCTCCTCATGCAAACTTCTGCATAGAGTCAGCATCTTGTGCCTAAAGCTCCGCAGCAAGCTGGAGTGCATGACAACCAAAACTCCCAGTGTTGCTTTGGGAATATTTTAATTTTATGAGTTATATTGATCTATCCTTATTTTATTGACCATAGATTTCTGACTGCTCTCACAACAGAGTGAGCAGAGCAATAATGGTAATAATGGCATGAATTTTTGAAGTTTATTTAAGGATAAGCACCAAGCAGGATTTTAAAATTTTATTACAAGCCATAAAAAAAAGACATCATCAATTAAAAACCCCACATTATCCGTGGTCAAGGAAAGTAATTTCTAGAGTGCTTATGAACTCAACTGAAATCTATGCTTTCTCCAACACTATGCCCATATTCTTTCCTGTACTACTTTTAACTAATTTATTCACAGGAAACTGTTTGAACAGGACAAATCATATGTGACCTTTTTAACAAGATTTTAGGACAGTCTCCCAGTGGTTACATGAAGTCATATGCAAACTATCACTGAAGGTGATGCAGCAGCAATTCCTCCCTCACCCCACTCCCCAAAAAAGGATGGCTATTTCAATCATTATTTATCTTGCCATAATTCCTCAAACAAAGTACCTCCATTTACATGCATATTTGATACTGTACTTTGTTCCCTTTTCTCCATGGGAAAAAAGAGTGAACCTGTAGAAAACCTCATGTTTGCTCTCTCTCCCTCTAAACTGGCACTTGATAAGAATTTTCTTATCAAGTGCCAGTTTACCTCAGGGTAACCTCTCAGATGGCCTAAATTCTGGATATTTGTCTCAGATACTCATTCTGTTTCCTGAAGGGCTTCTGGATTTAACTCTGCTGACACAAGCTCCTTTAAAGGAAAGCCTCTAATACTGACAAGCAAGTCAACAACTGTTTCTGTTCAGCATCTCAGCATGCAGCTCCTCTGAGGCTCACCCTGCACTCCAAAGTAGTTCGTTCCCAGTATAAGGGCTTGGCCATACTTTGCTTTCAAGCCCATCTCGATCACCTTGCATGTGGCATGAAATGAAATTTGATGAAAGCAACTTTAAAAAACGTCACATTCCACAGCTTAGCAGCTGCACTGAACAGCCAAGCAGTATTTAAAGTGAGAACTGCGTGGTTTCTAGCCACAAAACTCAGCACATTTTGACCACACTTAGAGACTTAGTTTTCCCTTTTGTAGGATACACACCTCCTTTTGAAAAGGCACAACTGGGGAAGCAGGAAGAAACTTCTGTTCTTTAGGGCAAGAAAAGAAAAACATTGTACAAAGTGACCAAGCACCACAACAGGGCCTTCGGGCCGTGTGGTGTAATCGCCATCCCTCAGCCACAAAAAGCATCACGAGAAACCTGATTTTAACTTTACATTCTGCCTGCCTTGGAGAGGACATTGAACAAGATGTCTCTGACGTCAGAATGCCAGGGAAGTTCTCCTAAGATCATCCCAGTGAAAAAGCAATCACATGAAGCATTTGTGTCAAGCTCTGCTTCAAGTACGAGCAACAGAAGACTTTGATTACAATTCCAGCAAACATCAGTATTTTCCAGAGCTTTACTTTAAACTACAGATCATATACTAAAACACATCCTATTTGGAATGAAGAGATGTGTCTAATACTCCCCTGAAATGCTTTTCAGCCACAAATCTGCTAAATGCCAGCCCTGCCACTCTCACAGAGCTGGCTGTAATTAAACAGACAATATAATAGCTGTCACTGTTGTACACAAAGCATCCACTTGAAACCATACTAATAGAAAAAGCAGAACTCTATGTTCCAAACTGACCAGAAAACAGAATGTTTTATACTCTGCAATCTCCCAAAGTAATCTACATGTTAAATTAAAAAAAAGAAGTCAAATTCCTTCCCAAAGTAACACAGATGCTTTAAAAAAAATCCAGTCAAACAAATCAAAACCACAAGTCCCTTCCAACCACTAAAGAAAGGAAACAAACATCTGATTAAATCTGCTTAATTTTTTTAAACTTTTTTCTTGATTTTCTAGTTTACTACATGTTCCTAGGGTCTCCAGCTCTACTTTTTCAATAGTGCTTCAGAAGTATAAGAGTCTGTTAATTTTACTTTGGTACCTCTAAAACATAAGGATTTCTTTTCACTAAATCTGTCTTCTAAAAGCAAACTAATCTGTTGGCCTGCCTATGACTATGGTAATGCATTGGGAAAAAAAATTAAAATGAAAATATTATGCTAATAGACAGCTTACACGTCTTTCAGAATCAAATAATTCCACACCTTTGGCATTTAGCTTTCTTAATGCAAAATTTTAATAAATATTTCATAAGTAGAGAATTCCTATTCATGGACAGAAAAGTATTACTGTTTAATTTTTCTTTTTTCAAAGGCATAAAAACTTGCCAAAAGCTGGCTATCCAACAGATTCAGAGTCCTCCCTCACACCAGCACTGCAGAATCTTAGTTCTTCTGGTCACTTTGTACCCATGTTTGTATTCTTCCATCATGGCAAGGATTGCCTGACAGTGCTTTGCAAAGTGAAACAAACTATTAGAAGCACAATGCAAACGACAGCCACAGGCCCACAAGGATTTTTGTTGTTTGTTTTATCAGAGACCACCTACACAAAACCAGATCACTTTACAAGAAACTATTTCATTATATTTATTATATTAGCCCCGTCTGAGGAACTCCTGCATGATTCATTCCCTTTCAGTGAGGTAGTACTTGATCCCAGCCCTACAGTTACCTTGCAATCTGCAAACCACCACCCTGACTGGCACAAGTAAGCAGAGTTCTGCTCAGATTAACTAAAAAAAACATATATCTCAATGGTGCTTAAAATATAATTTTTAAATTACTAATAGCCTGAAGCAGCAGTGAAGTAGGCTGAAATAGGCCTTGTGTGAATGGAATCTGCACCTTCTTTCTTTAACTCCAGCTCAAAACTCTGGTATTTCCCAAATGGGCTCAGAATTGAAATGGTCTCCCCTTTCCTTCCCAAGTGCAGATACCTGTGAAGCCCTTGCTGTCACCTCTGTGTTGTAAACCTCCTCAAACACTAAATACAGTTCCAATGCCACTGTAAGCAGAAATTATCCCCAAAATAGGGACAACACATCCAATTATGGACCCTACAGCTCCAAAAGAATCGCCCAGAACATTACTGCCATATGTGGCATCAAAACATACATAATATTAGCCAAGTTTTCTAATTTAAGATTCATATATTCTTTTTAAATCTAACTTACACACTGCCTACGAATTAATCTGCAGCAAACCTTATGCATTAAACAATGCAAAGTAACACAAATATATACAGAGGTCAGATAACTTGAAAGACTCAATATGACGTTTTTTGGTGATATACAGTATTTTTTTGTTATGGAGCATCTGCAGAGACCTGCACATAGAAAAAGTGTAAACATGTTGCCAGAATGCAGAGCTGAAAAAAGCTTGAAATAATAAAGGAAAGGCATTAAATCTAAAAGCAGGGAGGAAAAGAGAGAAAAACATTACTTCCAAGAGCAATTTTTGAACAAGGTATCTTCTTCACAGCTCACTGGTTAGAAAGCTTTGATGGCCCTGGATAATCTTTAACCCTCAAAGCTATGCAAGAATAAAATTCCACTAAACTTTCAAGTGCAAATATATCCTAATCTAATTATTCCTGGTGTGTTTGTAGAATACTTATGCAGCCTAAAGCTTAAAATATTTTGTGTTTGTGGCAGCAGATGGGCTCTATTTCTTGATAAGCTTGGTTTGGATGAAAGATAATGTCTAAAACTAGAACATTACAACACATACCTTTAAATGTAAAAATGTATGACCTTTTATGTGTCATGTCTGCACAATACGCTGTCAAGTTGTATAAAAAAAGATGCAGAATACAGGGAATAGATTAAAAAGTACAAGCAAACCAAAGACATGCTTTGCTTTCTTAACACTTACAAAAGGTACACACTTTCATTTTGAGATTCTGCATCCACAGCAAGAGATAACTTTCTGTGGCATAAAACTTTGGTTAAAATCCATTTAGAGATTCTACAGATATTTAGGATAATCGAAAATTTGGCAATAATGCAAAAGTTTTGCAAAATACACATTTTTACTTTAAATCAGAAGTCAAATTAATACTGCTGATGCATATAAATTATGTAAGTGAACATGATTCCTGCAGCATGCTAATAGATATAATTTGAAATGCTGCTCAAGAAGCAGAAACTACCAATAAAATCTATTCTCAAACTGTGTCCCCTCCAAAAAGAAGAAATTATCTGTATGCAAAACTATTATCTACATGCTCTTGCTTTTTCTTCATGTGGAATAAGGATAGCTTTCAGGCTGTAGAGTAGTCAAAAATTGCATTTGTGACAGGAAAACTAAATTAATTCCTGACGAGGCTGCGGAGAAGACACACAGACTGTGCAAGAGAGTGGCTGTTAAACACTACAGAATTCTTGGGTTTCTGGAACGATCCTACACATTGGAAAAGTCAGCTGGGCTGTCTATCACATCCTGCTTCCCTGTGGCAGAATTTCTTGCTCCCTGTAACCAACAGCTACATGGAGCTCTACAGCAAATCAAACTTCTTGCTATTCACAGCGTAAAATAAAATAAAAATCTCCACAATGACTAGCGATGCTAAAGCTACAAGAAACAAATGCCCCCAGGCGAGGAAGTCACAGCTCATTTTTTACCAGCACAGAACAAGCTAATAGTGCCTAAAAGGAAGCCAAGGGTCCCTCAGAATTGCTGCTCTCAGCAGGTGAGTGTGCTCACATCCATGGCCTGGGCAGCTGCCTCTGAAACACACTGAATTCAACCTTAATCAGCACATGGAAGCTTGACTTTCAGCCATTAAAAACTCAGGGCTGCTGCACAACAGTAGCAGAGTCCTTGTCACATGGTTCATCAGAGGAATTAATTGAGTCAACTTTGGTAATAAAATGCCAAGCGTGAAGTAAAAGTTACAATTTACTGATATTTATTGCTTATCATAACTTCTTGAAGCAAAAATGGTTTAGTCTTGAGTTAGTGGTGTGTGTTCAGCAGAACTTATCATGGGTACTTTTGACTTTACGAACTTGAGCCAGGAAGTCCTCAGTAATTACTGTGTTTAGATTTGAGTAGGTGTGACCACATGAGCCACTGTCCCTCAGAACCAACCCTAGGCCACAGGGGGGTCACAGCTCATGCTTCCAATGTACATGTGCAATTCTCTTCATCCAGTTCTCTACATCTTCTACCTCTGCTAAATTCACCCTCAGTAATTTCAAGGCAGCTGGGCTGATTTTGAACAAATAGGATTTTTCACACAGTGCTCCAGATAACTTTAATAACCACAACCTCCAAACAAGGAGGTTTTTTACCTCAGATGTTTTCAAACTCTGAATGATCAAGCCCTAAGTAACTGAGAAAGAATAAAAATCAAATTGTACTCTCATTCTTATCTTAAAGATAACCATAGTTTCCTTTCCTTCATTTCCCTATTATTTTTAATTTTCATATGCACCCAGCTTCTAGGTTATGGATACTACCCGCAGCATAGCTGCTAAAAATATTCCCAACTCTACTGGAGGCTCTTATGGCTCAATTGCAAATGAGAACAAGTTGATATCATTCGTTACCTCCATTTTTTTCAAGCTTAGCTTGACAGACTGAAAAGGTCTAGGAAAAAAGCAATAAAGGTGCAGTGCATCTAAAGACCGCAAAACAGACAGGGAGATGGAGTTTCGCCCACAGACACTCACTGAACCATTATCGGGGCAACAATTCTAACTCAGTACTTCAGGCCCCACGAGCTCATAGCCCAAGGTGATGGTGAGTCCTCTGACAGTCACACTGAGACACAAAACACAGAAGGAAACGTTTGCTGCCTTTGACCTAAATGAAATGCAAGCCCTGAAAAAACGAATTGTTAGAAACACGTCAGGGTAGGAAACGGCACAGGCAAATCTCAGCAACAGAAGTCCAGAGACAAGGCTGTCCTGGCAGCGTGAGGCTCTGCAAGGCACCAGGGACATCAGCCTCAGTGGCACTGCCGAATCCACTTTCAGCTGTCTCAGATCAGTAAATCAGACTCAGGCAGGAGACGTGAAAGTCATGCAGATCTACAGCAGGAGAGGCGAGTGTCGGCTCAGGGCTGTTAATGAAGCTGGGTGTTGATCCCTCCCTTAAGTAAGCAGAAGAAATCAATATAACTGAATTCTGCAGCTATTTCTGGGCTCTCAGCAAAGAATCTGCTTGTGCTAGGGGCCTTCACACGGGGGATTACTAGAATTAAAACAGAAACCTTTTATTCATGAAATAAGTGGATAAGTGTTGAAATTATAACAGAAAGCTTCAAGGTTGAGACCTAATAGTATGTCTGGAAGGAGCCCTTATCTTTTACAGTGTGAAGTAAGTCTAAATTAAAATGTGATTCTATAGTTCAGGCAGCTCAAATCAAGCACCAAAGAGAATTGATTCCTCCTCCTACTTGCAGTAATTCAGATCAATGCCAGGGGAGAAGAGCCCAAACATGCCTTCTGCTGAGAAAGCACCATGGGCCAGGGGGACTGAAATGCATCACATCAGCCTCTGATGAAAGGGTGGATTCTTACAGAGGATATTCTCTTGACCCTTCGCATCCTTTGTACAGAGCTGAAAATACAAGGCACCTACCCTATTATTTCATCTCCAGAATTGTTTATGTGCTCTGAAAGGGAGGCAGGCACTTACCCAGCAGAGGCAAATTACCAGGCAGTAATAGATACAATACTGCACAGACACACAACAAACTGGCACACAGCCCAGAACCCTACAGAGAAAATAATAGTTTTGGGTCTAAAAGCCTCAGAAGACCACATCAGGGTTTTGCACCAAAGAGCAGCAACAGGAAACGAACTGTTCTGCAGCCTTGAACTTCTACTTGGCAGAAGAGGCTGGCTTATAGGTTACAAATTACAAATCACACATTTACAGCAATTTCTTAAAATTTGCCTACAAAATAATGAATGCAAATTCTCAAACCCTCCTGCTTTTCCAAACAGCAAGTTCAAGCTCAGCCCTTGTAAACGACATCATTTGCTGCTCTTGCACAGTGTGTACCACACAGGCTGGAAGCTGGTTCTGAGGTCTTCCAGGGATTAAAGAAAGCCTCTGATCTTCAGACACAGCTCTTGGCCACCACAGGGGGCAGGTTATTAGTTCTGCTGGTCAGGGAACGCAGAGGAGTGCTCTGATAAAATGTCCTGCACGTCAGTAAACAGCCAAAACAGAAACGTGTGTGATGCACGTGGTGTTTAACACAAGAGGAAAGCTCTCCAGAACAGAATCTGCCACGTGTGTCAGTGCTTGCAGCTTCAGGTGCATTCGGAAATAATTTTTTTTTCCTTAATGGAAGAAACACAAACAAAACCCACATGTGTGATACAGACCATTAAAAGTTTTGTTTCTCATTTTTGTTGTTTAGAGCAGACATTTCTACTGCTGGCCTAACAGTCATAGCCTGATTATCTAGAAACATGGACGTTTGCCTTTAATGGAGCTGAGGGCTTTTTTCCAGAAATTTAAGAAAAAAATAAACATAAAATATGCACAGGCTCACACACTATTTTTTTTTTTTCCAGAACATACATATTTGTTGTATTGTATAGAAGAATGCAAAAATACCAAACTAGTTCCAGAAGTAGATCAGGATGATTTAAACTTTAGTACAGGAAAACACCCAAATGATCTCCTCTCAATATTTCACATTTGTCTTCTTTCAATAGTGCATCCAACCAAGAACTGTTTGTGGAATAACAACCATGTTCTAAATTCAGGCACAGGTCCATAATTGACACCTGAAGTCCATTTTCAGTGTACTTTTTACATAAGATAGAAGAAAAATATGTCAAGAAATCTTTCCTGCCAAAATCCTCAGTACTACGTACAGTGGCAAAATACCTGGTTATCACATAGAGCATGATCAACAAAATAGTGCTTTCTCAAAAAAGAGAAGAAAACCTCACCACTGAACTGGACACCAAAATGAGAGAGGAAAAAAATTTAAAAAACATGGAAGTATTTTCCACATGAAAGGGCCTGACTCCTTGATTATCTCATATAGTGCAATGTCTAAGTCAATTTATGAAAGTCAATTCTGTGGAGAAAGAAAAAAAAATGATGTAAATAAAACTCCTGGCACAGATTTTTAAAGATTCCTGCTAAACACATGCTGGAAAGGAATCAGTGGTGAGATGAAGATCATTACGACTGCCAGAGTGACATTTCAAACACGTGTATGAACAGGCTGGGAGCGCACACGGGGCACTCCACACAAAGCACTGCCCAGACTGGTCTTTAGCCAAATGGGAGAGATGTGCAAACAGCTACCTCTGCTATGTACATAAACCCCACAGGTAAATTGTGGAGGATTTGGGGATTCAGCCTGTCACCTGCTGTCCCTGGAGGACATAAATGCACTCACAGACCCTAAGTTAAATCCTACCATTTCTTTGAGACAAGTTAGAACTACCTTTGTTAGTGCACTTAACCTCAAATTAAATGTTGACCAAATGTCACCATGTCGTGATGCCTGTGACAGAAATGCAAGAGTATTATAATTAAGAAACACCTCAATTTTAGCAGTAAATCTAATTAAATGTGTAACTGCAGCCACCATTGTCACAGAGAATAATTCACCTTAAAAAGAAAAAAAAAATCATAATGTTTTCAAATTTACACCCTGAATAATGAAAACATAAGTAGCTGCTCTTTAATGAGTGGTGCTACTAAAAGCAGAGGTGTGTTTTCCTGAAGTGACTGTGGTCAGTTCAAAGGTGGCTGCCACAGGTCTGGCCACACACAGCTGTCTTGGCATTGCCAGAGCAAGATCCTGAAGACCAAAACAGCAGAAGTTGTATTTATTTTGCAGGGAACTGCTGCTCCTTCATGAATTTCCTCTGAGAGATTCACCTGATCAAATACATGTGTGATGGAACTGAGCAGCAAGGCAGAAATTTCACATTAATGCTCTCTTTGTTCTTTCTAAAAAGACTGGGTAAGATGTGGGAATCAGTACCTCTTCAATAGTGATTCCCATCCTTTCATCTTTCCAGTGAATATTATGCATAATATTGATTTTTATATAAATATTCAGTTGCTCTGGACACTCTCTGCATAAAAGTGGCAATATATATTTGCATCTGTTGATTCAGAGGACACCAAACTTTTTCCAGTTCTGATCAAAGTAGATTTAAAACCCTACCTATTTCTTTCAAAAGGGAAAAAAAAAGGTATCCCCTTTTCCCCCAAGCTAAACCTCCAATAACAAAAAATAACAAAAAAACTTTGGCAAAGTAGCAAGAGGTTATAGACCTGCATCCCTCTTCAGCCCTTGACTCTTCTGGTATTTCTGCCATTATTCATGGAAAGGAAATTAATGAAATCTAATCCTATCAAGTAATAAAGAGCTATGGTTTCTTAAAATACCTTATGCAGAAAGGAATCTGTTGGACATCAAGAGTAAACTCTCTTTTGTGCAAAATAACGTATTTCATGTAAATCCAGCATAGGTAGGAAGCTGTGCAGGGCTCTGAAAAATTCCTGCTTTCCACGTAAACATTGGGGGCTGGACTCTGCCTTTAAAGAAAAACTCTGCAATGCTCCAAAGTAAAAAGATTCTGCGAAGGTGCTGGATTCAGTCAAGCACAGAATTGTGCAACTGCCTTTAAACACAGCACTCTCCGTGATGTAAGACAAGCCACATGTAGGAATGTACATAAATAATCACATTATCTGCATTTTCCATTTTTCTTGAATACCTGCCCTGTAAATATCACATGATCTCATATATCATACTGAGACATCTTAGATAGTTTAATAATTTCTAGACTATGAATTGAAATTACTAAAATTTATTTTAGACTATAAAGAGTTAGAACTCAATTTCAAATAAATGCTGCTCTGAAAATTACTAGCACTTCTTTCTGTTTCATTTTTTGGAACTCCAGTACTATTTCATAAAGAGAGTAACAGTAAGAGGTTAAATTAGCAATAAAGGCTACATTTCTTTAGGAACTAGAGCAGGAAATAAAACCCAGGAGTCCTGCGTGCTCATCAGTAGTCAATGTGTCTGACTGCTCAAAGAATAACAAGGGAAAAAATCAAAGTAAATGTAAATTACTTTGCCTCAAATTAGATACACGCACTGTAATTTTTTCCAAGAAAGGAAATCGAAAAAATAATGAAGTTTCTTTTCAACAAACCAAACACTACTACCCCTGGATGACACTATCCCACTACACTCCTTCTCTCCACAAGTGTTTTGAACATGAAAAACTGTGTCAGAAATAACAGCTGCACATAATGCCAAATGTTGGGTTTCAGTTTTCCTTCACTCCACACTATACACAGATACACCTGTGAAATACAGATATACACTCAGAAAACTACAGTATGTAACTTTATATCTTGCATCAGATAATAACTGATCATAAAATTACCACAGTGATAGAGGTTTTATAATTTTTAGGTTCAAAGAGGAATTTGTTCTATTTTAAAATACTGCTGTATTTTACAATACTCCGCCCACCAGGAGCACAAGAGGGGTCCTCATTCTCACACAGGCATCTCATTCTTCGTGCTCACTTGCTTGTTTTCCAGAAGAAAAGTTATCTTCTTTATTTTTTCCATAAAAACCTAAAACTCATCTTAATACCTTACATGGAAAGCTGCTCAATGAGACTCTCCCCCCGCTCCTATTTTAAGTGTTAGGTTTGCAATTCTTGTTATTAATATTGAGGCAGATATTAAAAATTGTGTTTCTTTTTTTGTTACTGGCAATAGTTTATCGTACCCAAAAGCTTATCTAGGCTTCTTTTGACCTCAAAGTCAAAACAAGTAATTAAGGTATTAAACAACTAATAGGTAAAATCAGTTTAGATGCACTGCAGCCACCTTGCTAATTGACAAAGACCTGGATTAGAGACTGAGAATGCAATGGTCAAATCCCTTGTTATCCTCTCAGAGCATTTGGCTTTAAAGCCAGATTACCTGATGTCTATCTAAAGAAACAACATTGATACCAATCTGACTATTATGGGGTTTATTTAGGTTTCCTTGGGACATTCAGGTGGGGCTGTTAAGGAAGTAGAGCCGGGAAGCATTAAAGCAGTTGGATTTTGGAATCAGCAACTGAAATTAAATAATAACAATTAACACAGAAGAATTATTTAATTTTACAAATATAACAAAAATAGTAGAAAATCTCCTTAGGGAAAGAGAGAACTTACTTGACTGCAGAAGTAAGGACAGAACAGACTGTACAAGCTCCCCAGAAAAACTCTGCTGCCAAGGAAAAGTTGCAAACTGTTTTTGACACCTCATAACACTTCCCTCATACCTCTCCTTTTTACAACAGATGATTTTCCCAATCTCCAGAGACATGCCATTGAATAAAGACAAGGTCAGGCCTATTTGTAAGGCAATCTTTCTCCCCCAAACTAGAAACCTGATAGTGTGATTCTTCTACGATTTCAGAGGGCAGGAACAGTTCTGCTACTCATTTATGGAGAATGGAACTTTTATTGTTCTTAGGGGAATGCCACAGCATGCACTGGCCATGGGTGCTGAGTACTGCTTGAGAATACAGGTGCACAAAGAGACCAATATTGTTTATGAGAGAGAGATTAAACTGGTCCACGGCCTGAAAACCAGCTAATGTTATTTTAACCCCTTCATGAAGACAAAAGTGTTCTGAAACTACTGCCAGTTTTTTTATTCTCAAGCTTCAATCTAATGGAATTTAGATAAATGGATCAGCTTGTTCTCTGCTGTAATGTGAAACCAAACCGTATCACCCCTCTTGCTCTCCCCACCGTTTGGGTTTTTTTGGTGTTAATGAAAGCCAAGTAATTGATCCTGCAACCTGAAGAGGGGTTTTGCAGGTGTATTTTCACTAGTATCCACATTTTGTGTGAACACTTGCTGGCTGTGTCAATTTTTGAGATAAAATCTGAGAGATAAAACTCAAAAAAGAATATAAATAGCTATCTATTAAAGATATTCATGCCCAGCCTCCCAATCCCAATTTCTGAAAAAACTGATATGCAATTTCCACCTCTGTTTCTTTTTGCTTTTTGAAAAAAAGCATGAAGTTCATCCTTTTCTAAAGTTCAGTATATCCATGTGTTAACAAAGGTCATTCCCAATGGACCTGAGATTTTTATTAGTAGCTGTTTAAATACTTAGTGAACCAACTGAATACATTTAACTTACTGAAGTGTTCTCTAACTGGAGATTGGATTTTTGTCTCTCAGTCACTCTATTAATTGCAGAAAATCACTGCAGTTATGAAGATTAATGAATAAAGGGGGTTAGGAACTTCTTGGCATCAGACATATTTGGCTGTGTGTCACTGGCACATTGAGCCTTAGAAATTATTTGACAAGGTGAGATAATAAAATTTACCATGCACAGGACACAAAAGGGCTGCTTGAGAGGGTAGCAAAATCCCACATTTGCCAGTAACATGTAGAAAATTACCTTCAAACCACATTCATTAATACCATTCCAGAGAAAAGATGGAACAGGTATGAAAAACTGGGGGGAAAAACTCACATCAGAAACCTGAAAGTTATTTTCATACGTGGAAATTCAGCAAAATGCAATTCATAGCTTTTGTGCTATGGTTTTTAAGGTACAGTGCTGGTATTTTTCTAGGTACAAATGCTAGAAGTTCTAGATACAAAACTAACAAGATAGCAAACGTAACAGGAAAGGATAAAGTTTTTGTTATTTCAACTTCATTTTCTAAAAAGTCCCTTTTGCTATAATTAACATTTTATTCCTTTTAAATATAGATTCTAAACTAAACCCAAGTTTAATTTAAATATACAAGAATATATTGATGTGGATATTGATAGCAAAGTGATAAGAGATACTGGAGGAGTAACCATAAAATCAGCAATATAAAAAGAAAATTGTTTTCCTGAAGAAAACCGACTTCAGGGTTTGCAAATTCCTCCCTAAAACTTCTACTTTGCTTCACCAGTTAATTATCTGTTCTTTTTTTTTCATAAATAACATGCTTGGGAAAGAGGTCCCTTGTTTTGTCCTAGCAAGGAAGATGGGAAGAATTTAGCACCATAAACTGCCTGCTAGGATTCCCACATAGTGTTAATTGGGCACAATCAGCTTGCAATAAAATCACAAAATACTTATCCTGCTATGCAAAGATACAATTTTCAAAAATGAGTACATGAAGTTCTCTCAAGGACTTCTTTAGTGACAGAAAAAAGAGATCACATGAGCCCATTACAGGTACAACATGGTCGCTTTATAGGTAGAATTCCAGGATATGAAGTCACATGCATCTTTGTCATTCTGAGTTTTGTTACAAAGTCAGGAAGAGACACACTGGACCCTTCAGTGAGTTTATGACTGATTTGTTTCATTTGGACAGTTCTGTGTCTCAGAAAAGAAATTATGTTAACTCCCCGCATGGATAGAATTGCTGCAAAAATCAGATAAATGGAAATAACTTGCATTTATTTTCATTCTGGTTTCATTCAAATCTGAAATTCAGTGAAAAAATTCATATGGATGAGGTGCTTTATGACACACAATCATAGAGTACAAAACTAAGAGCCCTAGGAATAACCCACACAGCCCTATTTCCCTAAAGGATTTCACTAAGATCCCCTTGTCCTGCTGGTGAGCCAGTCCTTCGGAGCTCCTGCACCCCTGTCTCGGAGGTTTTCTTGCTACTTTAACAGAAGCAGAGCCATGGATTCCATCGCTCCACCGAGCTGCTGTCACTGTGCTGGGGCTGGGTCCTGGGGACACTGCAGACAGCAGCCCCTCATGGTGGCACTGGTCCTACACGTATCTGTTGTTTTCCCCCCTGATTTTGGTTAGAAGCTGGATAGGGACCACAAGTCCTTCCAGCCAACCACAAGAACCACAACTCTTTCCCAGTTAACCCTACAGTCAGTTGGGACCTCCCCAGTTCATCAGGACTGCTGGTAAGTTTGAAAACTTTTGTCTTATTTAACTTTTTGATGCCTCTGTGGGTATCTTGAAAATGGAACTTAGATGAGCAAATATTCTACGATGGTGTTCTAATTTACAGCACGTGCAGAAATCCTGCTCAGTTTCAGGTCTCTGTAGTTGTGATTCAGACATTAATTGCTTCTAGTCCAAACCAAACACTGGGGACTCAGAGAAGCCTTTCAGTATAAGCCAAGTGACTAAAACATTTCAAACTGTGGGCTGGCCATCTGGAAGCACAGGCAAAAGCAATTCTAACTTATTCAATACTGTCCTAAAAGCATGGTTTGAAGTTAACTAAAGGTACCAAGGGGTTGGATTTTCAAGCTTCCTGACTTTCACGCTCAAACTGAAAAGCAATCAGATTTTACTGTATTAAACAAATTTTACTTTTATTTACCTTCTCAACAGAAATAGTCAGCTTAACTCATTCAAATAGACATTAAAAACCATCATAAACTAATAGTTCATGGCAACAATCGAGGCTAAAACTTGCAAAACCATGGCCTACAATAAACTTCTCCTTGCTGCTCAATTTCCCTGTCTCCTGTGTTTTGGGCAGCACCACCCTGACCCCTGTTCAGGGCTAGACCAGACGCTTTTTTCAAAAGCTGACCAGACCCACAAGCTTCAAAACAAAACAAGGACATCCAATGCAAATTCTAAAGCCAGCTGTCAAAAAGCTTTGCGAAATGATTAACAATGAAGAAAGTTGATTGTTTCTGGGAGCAGATATTCCCAATCAGGAGCAGATAAGTTTATTATACAGAACCAGTATTGTTCTTGAAAACACCGATGAGAGTTTTATGGATATCTGTTGCATTCTCTTTTGTCCTGCGATGAAGATCTGCGTGCAAGTCATGTTTTACTGCTTCAGGGATATCTGTTTTCTTATTGATTGAAAATTAAAATGGTAATTTATGCTTCCATACTGGGCCACTGCAATGTTTTATTTCATTGATTTTGTGGCAGTTCTTTGCATGCATTTAACAGCTTACGTGAAACCCTGACAGCAAGGTCATTTCAAACACACCATTCCCAATTCTGCTCCCTTCAGCTCCCCACAACATCAAATCATTAGCTTCTAATTAAATTTTGTACATTTGGGGTTTTTGTAATCTATAAAGGTTCTTAAATATCAAGTCAAAATTTCTCTTTGTCCTCTGGTGTGTGCCCTGCTTCCCTCATACACCCGAGCCCAGCAAAGCTTTTCCTTAAAGGATTTCCCTATTGATTGAGTGATATTTTTTCCCTTCTAAGCTTTTAGCTGCTGTTAACCTTGTATGTCAGCCCAACAATTTGTTACAATTAGGCTGACAAACTTTCAGCTTTTAACTTCAGTCTCAGAGCTCATTTATTTGATCTAATGTAAGCTTAATTACCTGAGTTGCTAATTCTGTTAAAAAAAAAAAATCAAACAAACAAACAAAATCCAATCCTGAAATATTTTACCTGCCATGGAAAATCTTCCAAAAGCAAACTTTGATAGCCTGATAATTGACAAGGCTTTGATTCTTCTGAGCATGTAGTGATTTTGGATTCAAAGGTCCAAGATTAAATGATTATCTATTCAATAGCACAGAGGGTGCTTGCAGGGCCCACCCTCTGCAAATGGCTTGGACAAAACCACCTAGGAAAACAAAAGCCTGAGTGTAAAGAGCATGTGTTGTCACTTCCCTATAGCATTTGGAGTCTGAAATCTAGGAATTACTTTCCACATAAGGAACACTGGAAAGACAAAGTGTAATAAAGAATAATTGGACCACTTTTGGATGGCTATAGAACTACTGGATGACATTTTCTCCAACATATGAGATCTTGTTGCTGCTCCACATATCTACTTCAGAAAAAGGAAATACTCTTACCTACAATATATTTTAATAATTATTATAAAGTCTCATGCCACACATGACCAACATTGCCAACCCCTCCTCCAGTAAGGCTGAATTCCCACTCTTGATAGCGATCAGAACAGGACAGGACAGAGTTATATGCCATTTACAGGGACCTACATGTGACAATGGGTAGAATCCTTTTACATAAGAAAGATGTTTTTCATTGGCCTTTTATTGTTTATCATTTACTGTTTCCTTATGCTAAACCAGCAAAAACTTGTTGCTATGTGTTGTACCCAAGTTCTCCACCTCAAAATTCCTGAAATTTTAAAAACTTTAATATCTTTTATCCTATCAGATCATTAATACGGTGAAGCACATCCCAGTGAAATTTTTCGGATGGTTTCAGGAGATCAGGGGACATAATATGGACAAATGTGCTGAATGACTCTTTTGGCTCCTGATTGCTGAAGACAAACTTACTTTCTTTATCTGTTTTGAAACCTGATGAGGTTATAGGATTGCTGCTCAGATGGTATTTGCTGTTTTACCAGCAGTAATTACTATGTTTATTCAGGAGGGCATATCAGCAGAGAAATGATATCTAGAGACTTCACTGATGGGAATCTGAAAAGACAAGAGTCCAAAGAACATCCTCAAAACGCATTTTGCACTGGATGGCCCTTTGCAGTTCTCTGGGAGTCTCTGTCCTGTACACAGCAAGTTTCTCCCTAGTCAAATGACTGAAAATAAAAACGCTATTTGCTTTTACATTCACAACTGCTCTTGCACATGGGGTGGATTTGAGTTTTCTATAAAATATGTCAGTCAGCTGCTCTCTCCATTGACTTCCAAGACAGTCAATAACATAGTTAAATAGAAGACCAATATACTTAACTATATTTTAAACAATTAATATATTTAATGTGTTTACATAACAGCACGCACCGTTTTCTGTTCTGTACATATTCTTCACTTCATGCTTTCAGTCACTGGCTTTAATGAATTTAGCCAATATTTATGGGTCATAGTTTTAATTGCTATTTTAAATAAATGTTCTGTTGCTGAAATGACATCTAAACTAAAGACTTTGCACACTGATGAGGAATTGTGCATTTGTGTACACTGGGGGCAGTACTTTGAAATTCCTTTGCAGATACAAATCTAGGTTAAAACATAGAATCATATGGAATATTTTACATTTAAAAAAGAAGAGAAATAGGTAAGAAGAGGAGATAGGTTTACTAATTCATCATGATTTCTCATGGGGACTATAAAGAGCTATTACCTGGGTTTAATTACAATAAAACCCAAAAAGCCCATTTGCAAGTAATGAATAGTTGCAATAATAATTAGTAAGTGTTGACAGCGGCAGAAAACAAGTATTTCATAAATCTTGGTTTGCACTGGTTTCTGTGCCTGGTTTTAGAATAGGCACCAACACTCAGTGGTCACTGTCAGACCCGTTCATGGCTGCACAACTCCACCCTCCTTACGGCACCACAATTCCACCCTCAGTACTGCATCACACCACCACCCTCAGGTAAAACATTCCGTGCAGAGAACTTGGGAGTGGCGAATCCTGGTGCCTGAGCTGGAGCAAGGATTCATGCTCCTGGTATGGCAAATCCAAGTGGGACTAAATGGAATAAAGGGTGAGGATGTTCTCAGTCCCACTGAGCCAGGACTAACCAGCACTGGTGTGCAATACGCCCACTGAGCAACAAAACCATTTTAGATGGACTGATCTCAATAACAACAAAGAAACCTGACAAAAACCCCCTCAAGCTTCAAAGAGGCCATCAGTAAGCCACTTCCCTGTTCTCATTTGTTTGTTCTTAAGACCAGATCTGGAAAGAGACAAGTGCAAAAGCAGAAAATTGATTTGGTGTCGGTTTATATGCATAAAGGATGCTTTTTTTCCTTGATCATATCTAAGACAACGAAATGGCAATCACAAAGGATTCGGTTGCAGCAGGAGGTAAAAGAAGATAACACCTGTAATAGAAGAGTCTATAAAATCTGAAGTCAAGAGACAGTCATGAAGATTTACATCTGACCTTGCTGGTTCGACAGATTGGTTTATAAGACAAGGAAAAGGAAACTAATAGCTAAATGGGAGCAGGCTACAGGAACAACTCCCAAAATAATAGGGTCCAAGATAAGACTGTAGGCAAAATTTCAGTGAGTGACACATATACATACAAAATCTAATCCATTAAAAGCCACTCCTCATTACTTATTTAGCTGTTGCTGTGATCAGTCAGTGTTTAAGACCCTGACCAGGCTGAGACGAATGGAACATCAGAGGAAAATGCAATCCTTGCAGCAGCCTGCAGGGCAGCACGGGGGTTCCACCTCGAGTGACAGCCGAGCCCAGCAGCTCCCCTGCCAGACCTGCCCATGCACCAGTCCTTAATAAACAACAGCCAGCTCATCACAAGACAGAGACCGGCCTGATACTGATTTATCAGCTCAAACTACAGGTAATTAGCGTGGCTATCAAAAGATACATTGGATGACTCCTCAGACAAAAGTGAAATGCATTTCAAGCATCAATTTCCAACACAATTGTGTTGATTATTAAGCCCACTTTACAAAGTCACTGGAGTTATGTGTTTGAGAGGTAATAATACAAAATATTCTATTTTCTAAGGAAGGTGTTATGGCATAAAAGTATTAGAAGCACACAGAGAAGTCAAGGATAGGTTGAAATGCATGGAAATCTCTGACTGTGACACTGTTTCCTTGATCCACAAATTCCCTGAGATCAAGATGTCCCCATGGCAAGTGCAAACTTCCACCAGAAGGGATTCAAAGTCTCAGATTTACTGCAGTCTAAATACCAAGAGAGGCAAAAAGGCAAAACAACTGTTCCAAATGAACTTTGACTCTCTATTCAAAAAGAGGACAGACAAAAAGTAGAAATGTCACCTGGTCAATAATCCTTAGAGGGTAAACGCTGTTGCCTATTTTAGGAGCAGATGACTATTTCTGAAAAGTTTAGGATGAAGTCACTGCTAAAAAGAAGGAAGCAAAACAATGAGATTTAATGCATATCACAGCTTCTTCTAACAGATACCCCAAGAATGTACCTCTGGATTTTGACAAAAGGTAAGAATTCTCTAGCACAATGAAACACAGCACTGTGTCAGCTCCAGAAGCTCCTTGTAAGAAAATGGATGTACTTTCATTTTTACACTTGTACACCTTTTAAAAAAAATATAACAATCAAGTACCTAATTATTATAAAGGATAGCACAGTTCCTATTAGCTACATACAAACTGCCTAATCATTTTGGGACTCATAACTGTAAATTATTCATATGACTATTAGACCTCCCTGTTATTCCAGCTGAGTATAAATTGAAAGGCAAATAGAACTTGCAAATCCAGACTTTTTGGATGATAATAAAAATATTTATTGACACTATTATGTAACAGATATATAATGAAAACTAACATCTCTGCTGTAAGGAGGATGCTAAAGAAAAATATGTCAATCTCCTTATTGCTCACAAAACACTAATCAAGTGTTAAAATAAAGACACTTGCAAAAGCTTACATGTGTCAGTAATTAATAGGAAAACTGCAATGGTAAATTATAATGCAAGCCTCTAACTGAGAACCCAGTCAAGTCAGTTTTTTAAGAGTTCTATAGCTTGTACAATACTTAGTCTATAAAGTCCATACTTTAAATTTTATTTACAAAGGGGAAAAAAGTTTCCATTTATTTTTCACATATTACTTGCCTGTTTGCAGGAATGTCAACAGATTAAGGTAGTGAAAACAACTGATGGGTACCACATCTTGCTGGATTTTACTATAGGAAATAGCTGAATTTCAAAGCAAGCAATATTGGAAAAGCTCATCTGGAATTTTGCTCACTTATTACTAGGTCTTCTTCCTGGCTAGTCTGCAAACATTTCCAAGGAGTAAAAGGCTGAGATTGTAGTTTTTCTTTTCTACTACACAGTTAGGTAACTCTGACGCTTTTGTGAACTGTGATTCATTAAGCAAGAATCCATGTTTTCTTCCAAATGATGTAAGCTCATTCTGTCATGTAATGCTGCACTTCTCTCTCCACCTAAAAATTGTGGTCCAGGATTGCCATGGTAGTTCTTGTGAGGTTACACCACCTAATCCCTAAGCAAAAACATATTATAGCAGTAATAGAATTTAAAAGACCCCTTTATCATCCCCACTTGATCACAGTCAATTTTACCCATTCCTGTTTTCCCCTGTAATGTTTCTGAACTATGGGGGCCTTTCAGCAACTATACACAGAGCAACAAATTTGCAAGGCATTTATAATTATAGAAAGGGGACAAAAAGGTATTCACAGAGAAAAAAAGAAAAAATATGCTTAGATAAAGAAAGAATACCTTTAAGTTTCCAGAAGAAAACGCAAGGTTATCTAGCTTTTGTTTACACCACCACAATAAAACCCTTTCTTTATAAGAATCTGACACGCTGAAGAGACCTGTATAGATCCTGTACCAATTTACCTCCCTGCTAAGTAACAATTATTTTTCCTATTTGGTACTGCTGCAAAAGTCTGTCATTTGCTACTTATCGTGGAATAACTGAGATTGACCCTTTTCATACACACATACAAATGCATGCATGTGTGTATGTGTGTATATCTACATATATATCTTAATTTGCTATTTTAAATAAATATACACATTGTTTTGTTCTTTAGGGCTACACTGTCTTCACTTACCATGTTTTTTTCCTGATTATTGGCTTTGCAATTCTATTTTCAGAGAGCTTAACCATTTTTCATATGCAGGGCAGAGACCAGCAGCTAATCTCCAGCATAACTTCATAATTATGGTGCTCAGCAAATGATTAAGCAATATAACCCCTACCTACGTTTATGTCAGATTGTGATTATTTTTAATGTCAGCTTTCTCAGCCTGTTGGCCTGACAGGAAATTACCAGGAGATAACTGGGGGAACAGAGCTTTTGTGCCAGTCAGAGCTTTGAGCTCACGCAGCAAAGGCACTTGGTCTGACAGAGGCGTGGGGGTGGCAATCTTGATTAATTTCCTCTGCTGGAGAAAAATACTTTTGCCCAACAAGGACTTTCCCCAAGAGAGGAGTAGAACACTGCTCCCTGCTCTGCAGCATGAACTCAGGATCCTGAGAAGTATTTGGGGTGAACCTGCAGTGTCTGGGTACAGTGACCATTTTCCCAGTAAGACCCCTATGGCTCTGATGGTGCACTGCCAGGATCTAGTTCAGAAAGGGATTTAACTGAACGAATAATTAAAAGATTAACAGCAACTCTGTTTCTGCTCTGATGAGCCTCAGATTACTGCTAAGCATCTATGAAAAATACCAGACAAGCAAGCCTAAACGAACATTTAAGCAGCATGAATGGGGTGACTGAGACAGATCTGTGATCTGTGTGGTTTCATCAGATGTGTGGTGTGATTACAGATTATTGAAAATAACTGTGGGAAAACCAAGTCCAGAACAGAGAAACTTATCTTTGAAAACCACAAAATTACCAGGTGCAGCTACAGACACAGCAGCGTCTTCCTTCTCTCTAACCCAACAAACCACAACATTTGGGATAATTCCACAGCAATATTTAAAAACAGAAAAATAATTCCCGTTCTGTCAATATACAGCATCTTGCTTTCTGATTTATGTTTACATCATGAGCAAATCAAACTACACAAAGAAAGCAAGTCACTCTGGACAAGAGCACACTCATCTTGATGCCCAAAATTCAGCATATAATAAGATTTACTAGAAATTTCATCCCTGCAAATATTATAGTTATCCATCATACATAATGAATTAACTTTGCACTTTATTTAAAATTCATACAGTCTATTTTTGCTAACATGTTGCATATATTTCCACTATCTCATCCATTTTCTTCTATTAGGAAATATTCTACTGTGCACTACTTGCAGAAATGAGATAGATATAAAAATCTTTATAGTGAGTGCAGTGTACCAAACATTTCCACTGCTGTAAATCATTATTATTCAGACACAGAGTGCTCAGGGATTTAAGAGAGTGAACATTTTAAAACCACTGCTACAAGAACTTGCTGGTTCTTTCCAAAAGAGAGCATCTTTCTTTCTTGCTTTAGGATGTTTTCACTTTAGCTGTTTATACAAAACCCCACATCAAATTCTAGTTGTTGCTGCTGTTTCCTTCCTGAATTTCAGGAAATTAATGTTTTTTGACAGAAATTTGTTTTGCTAAGTTAGAGACTCCTGATTCCAGGACAATTTCAAAGTTCCAATGTAGAGAGGCAAACCCTCAGCCCCACTCCAAAAACAATTAATAAACCCTGTAGTACCTACGTATCTCTTTAGATACCCACAATGAGACAAACATCTCTTTCCTGAAAGGAATCATCAAAATGGTCAAAGTAACTGAGAAAAGCAAAACTACTACAGTCCTTTTTGTCAACATCTTGTATAATTTGAAGATCACATCAATAGTGTGACATGGAAACCATGCTCTGCTTTTTGAGTCCGTTTCGGCAAAGCCTTTCTGTATCACACCAGATCAGGATCTCACATTGCCACTGCCAGAGCAGCTACAACATCAAGTTCTGCTGCTGCTCCCTAATAGGAACTGATTTAGTGCCTGGAGCTGGCAGCTTTTGTAACAAGCTGAGTGCTTTACAGAACAAAAGGACCATTGTTCTAAAGAAGACAAAAAATAATGTAGGCCCTGAACAATGCAGCGACATGAAGTCCCAATGATCTCTGCACTGGGTTTGAGTCAGCAACTCACATGGACACAGCAGCAATTTAGCATGAAAGTAGCACCACGGATTTATGAACAGCATTCCCTTCCATGGAATGTTCCTCAATCCACAAAGACTTTGATGGTGCTTGAATACAAAAACCTTTCTATTTAGGCAACTAATCTTATATAATTGTTGCTGGTTATTAATCCATCAAATTATGATTTTATTTTCCCATGTTCTATCTATACTAACTCATCAAAGTTCTCATTCTCCATCTTTTCCTCTGGAATGCTCAATCAGCACTCTGCTGCCCGAACCATCCCCCTCAGCCAGCAACCACGGCCTTATACTGGTATGTTACCCACCTTTCCTTACAAATTTATTAAGATGATGTTTGAAATAAACTTTTCCTATTGAAGGGAGTGGGCGATTAAAGTCTGTTTCGGGCTTTTGCTAGTATTTCCCTAATAAGATTAGTAAAAAACTCAATTTTTAGGACTTGGTCATCCTCATAAACTCTATGGGAGCTCCAGTCACAGTGAGAAATTCAAGCAGTAACTTGAAAATTCCTCCAGAAGGCAATCCAGTAGAAATGGCTCATCCAGGACAGCATTGTACATGGAATTTACACTGCCCTCCTCCAATTTCTGGAGGAGTGGATGCAGAAAGTCAAAACCTCACTGTTACCTGAACAGTGTTCTTGATACCAGTAAGATCAAACCAAGGCTGTATTTCATCTCTAAATGCTTTTTCCCCCTGTTCTCAGTAAACTTTTAATAAAAACTAGCAAACAAAAAACTATTATTTTCCAGTGGGTTTTTTTTGTAAGATGCTTTTAAAAAATAAAACAAAATTGCCTCATGAAATCAGGAAAAAGCAGCCTAAGACACGAAAGTTTCGGACAAAACGCTTGCTTCAAAGGTCACATACATTCACCGAAAGATCAAGTACTGCTGTTTTCTAAGAAATATGCAGTTTATATTTATGCATATTTCTAAGAAATATGCAAAGTTTATAAACTTACATAGCTTTATAGCAGATTCTATTCCATAGACAACCTCTGACTTTGCATTCTTCTGTCATATATCCTTTTTAATTAAATAAATTAACATTTAATTAATTAACAAGGTATCATTGGAATATTATAACTTTCTTAAGCAGCTGGAGCTTGACCTCAGATTCATGTGCTGATCCAAGTGAGAGCAGTTATTACTCTACGCTTCTGACAGTGCCTTCTTCAACAGCACAATTCTTGAGAAGAACACCGTTTCCTACCTAACCAATGGCTGATGAGGCACAAACACAGCCTAAAAGGTGTTTCATTGCAAGCTTCTGGCATTATCTCTGAAGAGACTTTATCTAAATCTGCTACTTATTATATACTGTTGGCAGGGTGCCTGAAGGGTTCACCCCTCGGCCCTGGAATAACTTCAAGGAATCCGTTTAAAATTCAAACAATCCATTTGCTCCTAAACACAACACTAATGGGTACAGGAGAAGAACCAGAATATTTATCTATTCAATACCACCCACAGAAACCAGTTTACCTGCCTGTCTACTCTCAGATGCCCCAGTTTCCCTAATGTTACAGGATCCATACATTTCTGCCTTACTTCTCCTCTTTCAGTTTGAGACAGCAGGAAGGGCTTGCTTTGCAGGATAGAGGAAACAGGTGGTTGGTTTTGTTTGTTCTCCTCATTTAGATCAATCTAGAGTGCTGGTGGATTAAAGTTCTGGTATTTAGCATTTTGATATACTTGGCATATATTTCTATTTAAAGGACTCAATTGTCCAGAGCTTATTTCTTCTTCTAGCGAGCTCTTTTCCCAGCAGATCTTCTGGGAGAATGTCTGCAGATAGGATTAGATTGGAAATGCTATTGCTTTCAGTGTACTTAAGACACTGGCAGGGATGAGAATTTAAATGAGAGATTTCAGATGTCTGCATTATGCACTTCACAAATTCTTTCTTGCCTAAGGGAGGTAAGAACAACAACAAACCTAACTCATTTCCAAGTTAATTTAAAAGCAGAGTTTGATGGCAGAATATTTGCATATGTTAGCTTCAAGACAGTTGCAATATATGCCATCAATATTTGCACCCAGACATTTTAAGGGATGGTTTCTTTTTCTACAAATACTTTGTGTGTACTATAAAAGCTATACAGACCTTTTACACTGGGGTCTTGGAAAATAAGGGGAAAAAACCCCCAATTCTTATAATTTGACAGAACATTCCTTTGCAGTGGAAGGACTTGACCAATTTGTGGTTTTTTGTTCAATTTTCAGGATATACCTCTTCATCTTGTATTTAGTTTCAGACACCGTTCACTGAGTGAAGTGAGAATAGCTTTCTGTATGTGTCACAACTTTATTTCCCTTTAGAATTAGGAAACAGGAGGCAGTTTAGAGGCAATTTATGCTATTAACAGATCAACTTTCTTAATAGAAGTTTGTATTTTGCATGGACTGGATTTGACTCATCCCTTCAAGCAGAGATGTACTCTACAACCAGGACGCCTTGCTAAACCACGATGACAAAATGCAGCTTCAGAAACATGTGTAGGCACAAAAAAGGGGGTGATAAAATGGAAAGGTTCCACCAGCTTTAAGTATTCTTGATATTGAGACATGGGAATAAATGCCAGCCCAGCACTGGTTCCCAATGTCCCACTTAAGAGCCAAATCAAGAAATCCAAGCATTATTAGCAGCCTCAAGAAAAAGCCTTCTCAGCTGCTGAGCTGGCAACTACAGTTCTCACTTCTCCCTGCTGAAATGCAAGGTTATAGCCCAACTCTTGATTCACCCAACTGAAGGGATCTTGCCAAATCCCAAGGGAGCTGAATTTGGCCTCTTTCTCTTGCAGAACTCCAGAAAGGGATGACAGTTTACTTAAAGCTTCCAGAAATATTTTTGTTTCACTCACATTACTGGTTGTTCTAAAAAAGGATACATCTCTCGTGTCTGGGAAGTAACTCTGCACATCCATAAATGAAAGAATTAACACTGCTTCATTTGATGCTATTATCTCTGAGCTACAGATGTGTGGCTTTAAAAAAATAAAAAAAAGTAGGCAGGGGGATGTGCTAAGCCTGTAACTGTGTTTTGCCATACTTTACATTAACTGAAAATGGATTTACATGAGTTTTTAGTATTCTGGGAAAGAGATGTTAATTCTATGTTTTTTCAGTACCACATGCTGACACAGGTTTAAAACATACTCATTTTCTTAAGCTTCAACATTAACTTTGGATGCACATCTACAGCTCCTTTAGTTCTTTTTCCTCAAACTCTTTAAAAAAATATTGATTTGAATAAGCATTTCAAACAAGACAAAATGGACTAAGAATTGTATTTTGCTTTTATGGATGTTGGCTTAAATCAAATAAATCACAGGTGAATTGTTAAATTAGAGTGTAATTTAATTATCTCGGCATGCATTTTATCTGGACAGTAATATGACTTTCACCTTATTGTTCCCACTGGAAAAATGCATCTTTCACCATAACCTTAAGCACGGGTGTAAATTTCATGACTTCAAAAGACAGAAAAGAAGCCAGGAAATCACACTGGTTAGTAATCAATTTTTTTTTTCAAAGGAAAAGCATTAGAAAATGTAGCCTAAGGTGCTCAGCAGAAAGCAAATAAAACCTGAAATACTGTGAATACTATAGAAACTTAAAACTGTCATTAAATACAAAGCTTTCCTTCATTCTGTATTTCTTTTTACCGTTAAATTCATTTATCCTCCCTCAAACACTAAGCCTAACACAAATTGTTTTTTCAGAAGGTGTTTTAGAGGGAGAAAAGGATAATAGCTGTTTTGCCAGTGACCACTGGTGCGCAGAGCTGCTTGGAGGAATGGTACCACGTGAACAGCAACAACTGTAATAAACACTGGTTTACCAGAGCACCCACAAACTTCAGCGTGTGCTGAAGGGTGAACTTCTGTAAACACATCAGGGGAATATTTGTCATGGCATTTGAAATGCAAACTATTACACTGCTGCATTCAAACCCTTTGTTATGCAGATATTTGAAAGTAACTGGATTTCACAAGATTTTTAAAGTGGCGTATGTATTCTGCAAGCTGAAAGTATTTTCTACCACAGAAGTTACAGCAGAAGCTGCATGCAGTAATCTAGGGGAAAATCTGTAAATAAAAAGCACTGTGAAATAGAGTGTTGATACTGTCAAAATTAATCAATAATTAACGTACTTTGACAAGAAGATTTCTCAAGAGCCTCTATCTTCTGAATGTTAAATTATGAAAGCATGAATCAGATGTTCTTGTGTTTCATGTGAATATCATATAATGTGTTCCTGCACTATCGCATCTGGGGAGGATGTTAAAAGACTCAATTTACATTTTAAAACCTGTTTGTTATTTACTGAATTCTTATACCATAATATCAGACTTGAAGGGGCTTAATTTCAGAGGACTGCTGGAAGAAGAATAGGGATAACTGAAAAAGTACTGATTTTATATAGGTGAAATTTGGTATTTGGAGCAATTAATTTAGTTTTAACTGTATCCAATTAAAAAAACTCAAGGCTTTTATGTCAATTGAGAAAAATTTCCACTCAAATGATACAAATTATGCAAGGTTGGATAATATGAAAAAGTTAGGACATCTGGGAAACAAGAAAACCTAAGTAACAAGTAAGAGTCCTACAGATATCTTGGACTTTACATCATTTCACCTTGAGGTTTATAAACCATTTTCTTCACAGTTCACATCTCAGAAGCTTTAAAACAAGAAACCAGGTATGTGACAGCAAAGCCATGCGACCTCTTCCTGCAATTTCAAGGGGCAGGAGCTTGAAAGAGAACACACAGAAATGCTTTGGGTTTAGGGGAGTGATTTCTGGTGTGGTGTTTGTTTGGGGATTTTTTGTTTGTTTGTTTTAGGATGGAAAAGAAATATCTAAAATTATACAAGAAAAGCATAATGGTTTCCAGTACAAAATGGGAGAAGTAGTCACAATGTAGACGATATGAATATTACTGAAGGTAATAAATATTTTCATTATTTATTGTTTACCAGTGCTACCTTGAGCACATGAACATGGGCAAGCTGGCGCTGCCCTGGGGATGCACACTCCCTGTAACAGATTTCTCAGCCGGAATTGCAGCTTCCTGACTTCTTACAGGCTGAGATTTCACAAGGATTAGCCAGTCACAACACTTCAGGCACACGGGCCACTCCATTTGAGCTAACGAAGCAATCACAGTGCTGAGAGCAGCCTCAACCTGTGAGAGCACTGCTGAATAAACAGGTGATGGAGTAATAACACAATGGGGTATCTAGAATAAAGTAACCAAAGGGTTGCCTCGCAACAGCTTACAGATACCTAACTTTGTATTTTAACTTCAGGTTTTCCAAAGTAAACATGAAAGTAAAGGCAGAGGCATTGCAGAAAATGGTGTGTGTAACTACGCAAATATAATCTAGATATTGCTACAGCTGTGCTCATAAGACAAGAATTTTCACAACAGAAGCTCTGTTGAATATTGTTGTATATTGTTGAATATACCCTAAATTCTAAGCACAGCCTTCTTCCTCCTTGGAAAGCTTGTAGCTGTATGTTACATTGTCATCTTAATACAGTGGATTATTTAGATGAAACTATGCTTGGAATGTTGTAACATCAGTGAAATTTTGTTATGTATTCAATAGTGAATAATCTCCTGGGTTTACTTTATTTACACGTTGGAAGAATTCTGGAGAAGTGTCAGCAGAATACAAGATGGGGGAACGCACAAAATGGAGTAGCTGGTATTTTAAAACACCTAGGTCAGGCTGCCAAAGCCTAGAAAACAAGCCATGTAACTAAATCAGGGAAATTATATTCTTAGCTTTTTAGATTTTTAACTTATGGTTAAGTGCACGTATCATATGCCACGCTCAGAACTGTTCTAAAGTCCCATCTGTTTGATCCCTTTCTCCTGCCTTTACTGACAGCAAGGGCTATGCCTGGATTACAGCTACTCTTATGCAGAAGACTCACAATAAAATCTGACAGTATATAAACATTTATCCAAACTGGATTTTCATTAAATGGGGATTCAATCCTTCTGGTCTCATGACAGATTTTAAACAAAGCTGAGAAATTCTGGTATAATTTTTTAATCAACTGAATGTAAAAATGGAAAATTTATGCATAAAAATGAGCAAGATCACCAAGCTCAGAATTCACCAGAACAGCATGTGTGCATCAAAAGCAGATTGTCCAATGAAATCCGGAAACTCTGGGACTGTAACCACAGGAGCACACTGAGGATGCTGAGGTATAACCTGCTGCAATTTGGTCAACTGGAAATGATGTTTTGTTTACTGTGCATTTGCGAGTCCATTCTTTCACTCTCCATTGTTACAGAACTTATTCAGGCTTTCTGTTACTGGCTTCATGAAGGAGAGATGAAGGACAGGAAGACAGGATGAAAGGAATAGCTCAGCCAAAATACTCAAATCTATAAAGAGTGCATCAGAGTTCATTGCCAGTGCCAAGACTTCCTGTGCATGCACAATAGCCTTAATGGCTGCTTTCAGAGGAGAAGTTCAAAAGCACAATCCTCTTCTCCCCTCAAAAGTTTTAGCCACTTACTCATCCAGTGTTTCCCAGTCTTAAATGGGTTATCTAAAGAAAATGCAGGGACTAAAATGGAAAAAAATAATGTAGAAAGAGTCCAAAAAAAAGCCGAAAACCCACAACCCCACAAGCCAAACTCCAAAAAGAAACCCAGAATGACTTAAGAGGGGTCTTTTAAATAAAATTGTACGAAGAAAATCTAAACAGGTTTTTTTAAACCCTGGATTACATAATACCCCATTTAAAGGCTGATGTGTCAGCGTTGACTGTGTACTTGATTTGTTTTGTGTAAATTACAAATTAAGGCATCCTCACCATTCAGCTTAAATTCTCAAGGTGGCAACATTGAAAAAATTTAAGCATATGGAGAAGCTAAATATGAAGTTTCCCTGCTGATGACCTACCCTATCCTTAAAAGAAGCTCATGTTCAACCATTCACAAAAATAAACCCTGAAGTCACAGCTTTAAAATAGCACAAAACATCCAGTGTATCCTGTTTGTTACCTAACCACGCGGGAGAACTCTTGCCAGTTTACATCCCAGGCAATTTTCCACCAAGAGACAGCGGGTAAAATATACAAGTTTGAATAAAAAGTGGATTATAGAATTTGAATTAAATGTAGAAAAAAAAAAAAGAATTAAATTTGTAAAAACCCAAAACATTAAAAATCATGTTACATGGGGACACCTCCTCTATAGGTGAACAGGAAGGGGAGATGCATGATCAGGGCTCCTTTTGACCTCCCCATTTCCTGTGTTTGCGGTGGTCTCCTGCAACACAGCTTCCCCCTCCCCTTGGCCAAGGGTGCCCCTTAGTCCCACTCTCCAGTGATGGGTTCCAAGGAGGCAGGGCAGGAACCCCACAAAGCTGGAACGGGGCAGAGCCAGGTGCCAACATCACCAGTGACGGCTGGAGGCAGAGGATGGACACGTGCCAACCTCCCAACATCAGCACAACAGAGTTTATCAACTCTGAAAGGAGCCTGAGCTGCCAGCTGAGCCTGCTGGCATTGCCAGGATGGTGAGGAGGACACAGAAGACGTCTGGGACATAACTCAAGCATTTATTAATTGCCATCAAATCTCTCTTTTTTTCCTTTATAATGAGCATATTTACCCTTAGACACGTACACACAATGAGAACAACTGCACAACTCCCTAAGAGCATCATCTACTAACACCCTGCAGACCTGACCAAGTGGGATAGAAGGTTTTTCCTCCATCAAGGTTCTCTATCTGCAGCTGCTCCTCATGGCAAATTCCCATTGCAGTAAATTGGTGCTCTGCTCCCAGAACAGATGCAGAATCACTCTCACAATGAGAATATACAATGCAGCCTGAATCTAGGAACAAAGTACCATTTTAAGTCCTCCTAATTCTGTATTCAAATGATTCTTTTTGATGGCAATGGGAATTCCATAACCCTAGTAAAAAATTACTTTTTTACTAGTTAGAGGACAAGTAGGGTACATTAGTATTATATTTTTCTGTATGTGTGCATCCTGGCTGTTATTTCTGAGCCCTGTTATAGGTACAGGCAGAAAAACACCTGCATCCCACTCATCACAGCACTGACCCTGACAGAGACACCTACAGCCTGTTACTAAGGTAGACACACAGCATCTAAGGGTCAAATATAAAGGTTTCTCTCCATTAATGACACACATATCAGTATAAAAGCAATTCTGAATAGGTTGCTGCTTGCAGTGCCGCAGGTCCCTACAAAACTAAACAAAGTATTACAACTAATCACAGTTTCAATTTTAAAATTTGTCCTCTTTTGCTGTATGAAAATTGTTGCCTTATACAAGTCTTTGATGTTGCACCACTTGAACTACCGAGCATAAAAAAGGTGTTTAATTCCCAGAGAATGTGCCAGTGCCTGGAACTTTTGCAAGCAACCAAAACCTCACACACACAGGAGCTCAGAGCCTCATGGAGATACTGGCACCTCCCTATGGAAGGGTGACACAAGGAAGGCGATAAAAAAACATCATTCTGCTGGAAAGAATGAAAAGTCAACATTCTGGCTTGTTGAGTTAGGAAAAGCTTGGATGGAGAAGCCATTACTGCACTATCAGAATCACAGGAAATAAACAAGAATTTGGCAAATGCAGATGATAGGAAAGATCCCGAAAGTCAAACAAACAAAAAGAAGCAAAACAAAAAGAATGCAGCTTTTATATCTCTGCAAGTTTTTAAAAATGGAATCCATAGTTTACAAAACCATTCTGTTCAAAGAAATTAGCTACTAAATTTACCAGCCAAATTAAAATTTCTCATATATATCCATTTTTCTCCGCTATTTCATATCATTTTTGTTCAGTCTGAATATTCTGACACTGAAAAACACTTAAATATTTAAGTGATATATCCCCTTAAGAGCTCATGACATTTCTAAGAAAGACTGAGAACCTCATCTGCTTTGAGAAAAAAACCAAACTAACCTGTGTAGTATATGATGGAAGTAGAAAAAACCATATATTTTCCACAATAATGACTCATAATATTTAATTTAAGCATGCCATACAAAAACATAAAATAAAGAAGAGCAATGAATGATCACTGTACCATACACAGCTGAATGGGAAGAATCACGAGTATTGTATAAAAAAGTGAAAATCACGGAAATATTCTTCTGACGATAAGCAGAATTTCATCAACCTTTATATTCATAAATCTCCACTTTCAAGCTGGGACATATGGTTCTGTGACCTTTTTTTTCTACTCTTATTGGGATTTAGCAGCTCAGGTCTCCAGTCCTTCAGGAAATCTTCTTTGACACTTTTTATTATTTATGTGAGGGTTATTTAGACATTCAGATTAGAACTTGGGCATACAAGTGTCTTTAGATACACCTTTTGTATGCCATCTACAATATCCTAGGAGAAAATGAAAACATCACAGGTAGTCCAAAATAAAAAACTGTATTTCTGTTTAAAAGATTGCTTAAATAATTGGGGGGCTGGTGGGTGTGAGTGTTAAAATTCTCATCCTTAGGAAGATACTGCAGTATTCCTTCCACATACTGGCCACTACAGCTATACATATCTGTATAATAATAATTATTGTTATTATATTGAGTGATCTAGTTTTCTTTTCTGATATTCTTTTCAATGCATTCAAGATGGCCTTGCATAACAGCAGAAATTCAAGAGTATGAAAAGATATAACAGCCATATAGCAGGTTCAGATGATTATTACAGTCCACTTCATCTTTCAGTACTTAAACCCTAATTCTTAAAACAACTAGTCCCTTCTCTCTCAATCAAAAGTACATACAGCTATTGTCCAATACTCTCCTTGGAGTACCCAAAATAAAGGAATGCTTTTGGTATGTAGGGGAACATAGGACTTTTATATGCAAAAAACCCAACAAAATGGAACGTTAATTCTGACATGTTTGTATGATTAGCAAACAGAATATTGATGATTTCTCTTACCTATGAAAAGATAAAAATGTTGCTTCTTGTATTTACATATTTCTATCTATAGTTAATGCAGACCAGTAAAAAACCCACCAGCTGTGAGATGCAGTCAGACTGGAGACAAATTCCTTTGCTTTCCAACATTCTATACCCAAATGTTTATGTGGTTTTTTTTCTAATGCTTCCTCCCTCAGCCGGAAGAGTTTTTTGGAATTTCTTGGCCAATGACTTACCGGCAGTGTTTGTGGGATCCCGTTAGGGTTTCAATCACGAAGCATTCCCCCTCGTTCAGACAATATGCAAGGTCCTTGTCTTTGCATGGCTTAAAGTGCTCAGATCGCTCTGTGGAATACGTTGTAGTGTCTGTGGAGACAACAAGGAAAGGAGAGGAATGCTGTGAGGATAAACATTGGATATTCCTACAGTGCATGTTAAATAAATTTGATCAGACTGGTCTCAGTAACATCAAACACAGACAAAAAGAAACGGGAAGCACAGGGCATGCAAAGCTCCAAGTGACTGCAGTATTATTTACAAACAGGTTTCTTAAAAGATTCCCAAGAAATACCTGCAGAAAAACAAACCAGACTGCAGCAAAGTTGGAGCATAATCTCAACCACTTCCAATTCCCAAAGTTACCCTTCTAAAATATAAAGACACCTACTTTGTGTCCTTTAACCAGAACAATATTTTCATATCACTACACCGAAATATGGTTTGAAATAAGATACATATTTTTTCATAAAGGAATGAGCAAAAATAGTTAATATCAATCCAGAAAACCCAGGGAAAACCCACTACAAATGAACAAGAAAAAAAGCTCCATATACTCAAGGTCAATGCTAATTTGATTCACTAGTCACAAAAAACAGCCTTAAAGTTAAACACAAGCCATGTACCAGTGATTGTGTCATTTCACATACATCATCTGTAGGTGTCTATAGGTCCACCCCCAAAACACAGTTCAAGGGTTTGATTACAGTTTGGCTGCCCCTTTAGAGTATTGAGTTAGATAATCATATCTGGAATAGGCTGACAGTATGCCAGGGTGAGCTATCATTCCTGTCTTCTAATAAATCGCTTTAACCTTTCCAATCCAGTTGGATTAGTCAACAATAAAGTGAAATTTGCAGAGGAAGATGCCTGACTGACACATATTTTAATTTTCTTCACTAAGACAAGGTTTTGTCTAACTAAGTGTGATTTTCAAAGTGGATTATGATTTCCACAGAGCCATGGTTCAATCTTCATATTCAATCTTAATTCAAAAAGTTGGAATTCCTAATCACTTTGCAGGATCTGATATATATTGAAAAAATGAGAGAACATTTCATTGTATACCATGCAGCCTATCACAAAATATTAAGCTGCCTGCTGTCAGAGGAATGAAGCGATGCTCAATAGACAGAGAACCTTGCAAACTCAAAGTTACACAAACACTTCAATTTGGTTTTTGACTCAATACAAGATAAATATCCACCAAACTAACACCAAAGTTGAAAACCAAAACACTGAACTACAAGACACCTGTTACTATGGTTCTGCAAGAAAATTCAGATAACCCCAAAAATCTGTGAAAGTAAGTTTCTTTGTTCTTAGTATATTTTAAATAAAACAATGCTACAAGTTTTCTTTATATGCAGGCTAAATAACAGAAAATTAACAAAATACATTTGAAAAGAATAAGAAAATTCACACCCTATTCTTTGTATGCAACACCTTTTTTTCCCCTCTCCAGAGAGGAAATATTGTAGTTCAGTGTTTTCAGTGGAGAGAAAAAAAAATCCTGAGAATAAACTCTTAACAGTCTTTCCTCAAATGTTTGCACAGATTCAGAACAAAAGGCCGTGCCATTGTCCCTGGTAGCAGCACTTAACAAAAAACATGTAGGCTAAATAGAAACTGTGTTTTTAATGATTGCAAGCAAGCCCTGAACTAAAATGCATCAAGTTGAATTTTGGAGACAGTACAAGATGTTTAGAGATGCAAACAGCGACTAGCATCTCACTGTTGACATTTCAAGAATGATCAGTTTTAATATTAAAAAACCCCCTCACATAGAAGAAAGGTAGCTCAGTTACTTTTTAAGGTCAATTTTACCCAGGAGCACTTAAATGACCATTTAAAACTTGATTAGGCAAACAATAAATATAAACTCGAGTAATCAGTTATACTGCTACCCCTTTTTCAATAAGGAGAACAGAAGGTGATGTTATTTGAAAGCACTCGTGGTAATTACAAAAGGCAAGGAACACTGTTTGATGAGCAGAAACTCAGCTTGATCCAGCTCTAGCGAGCAGAACACTTGTATTTGTCAGCCTGCTCTGAGGAAACACTCTGTGCAGACACTTTCATGAAGGCAGCTGCAATCCACAGAATCCACAGACCAAAGGAACCTGAGCTGTTCCCAAAGGAACCTCAGATGCTCCCAAAGGACAAGGGCGAAACGAGGGACATGCAGATCAGCACCGTCACAAAGCGTGGGGGAAGCAGTGCCTCAATGAATTCCCCGAGCACAGCTTTTGAAGCGCAGGAGACACCTCTTCTGCCATAGTTAAATCAAGAATACTTGTGGAGGTCAGCATTTTAAAGTTTTAGATTAAATATATTCTTTAGAAGTGTTGTTCTGCTTTATTTTAATTATTCCTCTGTTTGATATTAATCAACCCTTGTGTTTTATTTATAAATAGGCATCAGTTGCAATACTTCATTTTCTCCACTTGAGCACAATATCAAGCTTTTCTTTTGTGTTTTGGGGTTTATTCCTCATCTTTCAAATTAAGCACAACAGTTACAGATCATTAAAACTCACTTTTCAATTAGAGCCTTTTCTGGTTTGGGAATATTTGTACAAGTCTAACCAGGATGATGCACATGGACATAACGTTCAGCTGACCTGTGCACAGATCTCTGGGCTCAAAGGTCATTCAGCACCATGCCAAAGCTGAGCTGCTGATTGATATCCCGGCTATCCCTAGGGCTGCTGGGCACTCTCTGCTGCAGGTAACTCACATATCCTGTGCAGGAGTTTCAGAAAAGGCGCAATCCTGCTGTTATTTTATGTTCTATTCATGATGAAACAAACTCTGCTACAGTTCCATTAAATATTGATAAAAACAAAACCTAAAAACTCATTCTAAATGTAACTGCAGAAAGTACAAAACAACAGAAAATACTGTAGAAACTACAGAGTTTTCCTGATTATTTTTCTAATAAATAATAAATCCTATTGTCTCTCGTTTTCTTTCACTCCTAACCAAACACTGAATTGACTTTTCCATGACAGAATTGTCCTGCATAGCTTCAGAGGCCTGGTAAATAATCACCATTGAATTGTGATGTTTGACTTTTTTATGATTTTTAAATGAATTAATAAAACCTAGGCATTCAAAAAATTGAATAGTACAGCTATTTACTTTTAGTCTTGGAATGTGGTAACAGTCCCAAATGTTTATAGGTAACAAAAGGGAGTTTCTGTTAAGCATTCAGATGTCCCTGAATTCAGTGCATATTCCTTAAGGTATTTTTTCCTTTTTTTAATTGCCATGTGTCCAGGTGTTTCAGGCAAAAGCAGCAGGGGATATTGATTTCTGATGGAATCTTTCCAACTAAGTTGGAATAAAAAAATTCTAGGCACTCTTGTTCCTGTTTTTCTTGCCTTACTGTATCAGCAAAGGTTTATGCATGATGGCCATACTTCAGAAATGGATATATCATTGCCAACCGTCAGTTACCATTGTTTAATCAAACAAACCAGAATTCCATTCCCATTTCAAAGGAAGGCTTCAAGATCTTCTATTTATAAGCATAGAGTTGATTTTTTGCTGTCTTTGGGATTGTTGAAAAAATCAGTAGGAAGTTTACAGATATTATTTTATTTTGTTTAGGTCTAAAACCATCTAAAAAAGTTTCAGTGAATTTGCATTCTTGTCTCATTATTACATTTTATCATATTTATACCAGTGTAGGATGGCTCATTAGAGCTAATTTTTTGAGTGATCTTCAAGGCATGATATGGTTACTAAAAATGCTGTTTGCTCCTTCAAGGCTACCACTTTTGCTGTTTCCAATACCACTTTCATTGTTTCTAAAATACCACTTTCACTGCTTCCAATACTGTGCCCTGATATTGATAAACCTGCAACTGCCAAGAAAAAAAAGCAAGTAAGAAAGAATGCAAGATTTAAGATCCTGGGAAACAGCAGCGCTCATGGCAGCTGGTTCTGCACAGATTGCAGCAGCAGCCATTGCCATCCATCACATCTGTCCTGCAGCATCCCAGCTCCACACACGGATTTTCCTGGCGACATCTCGAACAGAGCCAGTTTCCTGTGTCAGCTTTAAAGGATACCTGCACTCCATGGCCCTCACTGTAAACATTTTTTCCAGGCAGACAACATTAGCTGCTGTAGGGAGAAAAATGACCCAGGAGAACAAGAGATGGAAAGGCCTTGGGTAGATTTCCTGACCTGACTAGCAGAGAGGCATCCAAACTCTGCAGCCACAGAGTCATCAGTACAGGGAAACATACGCTTGGTGCATTCCTTAGTACCACCGAGGAATATTGGGACAGTTCCTTTTAACTCCAGAGCTCGCACACTGAAAGACTTTTCAAAAATGCTGCATGGTTTGACTACCACTGGGCATTACCAGCTTTACAGATGCAGTATCAACATGAAAACTGGCTTTTCCTTTATCTTTTTATCCATTTATAACTGATCATTTCCCTGAGAGCCATTACTTGCCGAGGAACCAAAAAAGCAAGATGCTTATTTTAAATCCCTGATCCCATTTCTAAATGCTCTGCAAAAAATAAGCCAGATAGAAGCAACTGAATTTCCTCTGACAATACAACTCCAGTTATCAAAAAATACCTTCTCAAAAAACATTTTTTCAATATATTCTTGTATCATTACTGCATTCTATGAGGAAGGCAGCATAAAAGTACAGTTAACAGCGTATAGGGAGTTAAATTTTGTGTTCAGTGCAGTCAATGGCAAAATATTTACAATGGTTCAGTACAGCCAGGGTTCCCTGAAGTTCCTACAGGGTTTTCTAGTGCTTCTCTCCTGATATCTCAGAATTACATGTGGTAGCCCTCCTAGAAAGAGTTTTGAACAAAAAACGAAACTTACAGAATAGTTTATATATGATTTTGTTTATTCACTTACTGAACCTTAAAAAACGTAGAACTTGAAATTTTTATTCCTGTGCTTTTAGAAATGTCATGGTTTAGGAATGGTATTTCCCAGTTTAGTGCTTCCCCTTTTCCCTCTCCAGTTAGAAACACAAAAGGCAAAGATCCCAGGCCGAGATAAGAGCAATTTACTAGAAACAGCAAGGAGAAAAGAAAGGGAACAGTAACAGCAAAAATACTGATAACAAAATGTACAAAGAGAGGGCGATTTACACCTCAAATGTTCACCAAGCGAAGGACAATGAAAAACAAGGAGGTCAGACCCTCTGCCCAGCAGGATTCCCCCAGTGGAAACCAACACCTTCCTCCTCAGAGGTGAGAGTCCCTTTGCCCGCCCCTGGCAAACAAGAGAAGGGCAGGGGAAGAAGATACCAAGTCCTAGCAAGATATTCAGTAAGGGAGAAAGAAGGGAAAACCTAAATATTTAGTGTTTGTTTTGACTCAGTCTTAGCTGACGGTAACTCTTTCTTAAGCTGTTGATATTTGCTGAGAAAACCTTCCAGAAAAAGTCATTTTTAATTCAAAGCAGAGGTCTTGCTTTGTCAGTGCTACCTGCACACTAGCTGGCCTTAGCCATGGGCCTGCTGGAATAATTAAATTTAAAAATTCTAGTAAAAAATGATGAGAATTAAAAAAACTCCAGGTTTTGAAAATAACAACAGGCTTCTTGTTCTGAACTTACATGAACTCTTTTGCATATATTTATATATTATTAAAACCAAAAGCTTAATTAAAAATAGGAAAAGCAAATTTTTTTTGTGTTTAGAGAGGCAGTTTTGTATAAACAAGCAATAGAGTTCTGGATGCCGATTACTCAAGAAGCTACCCCTTAGCTATTTTTGTGCCAGAGAAAATTTTATTTAATCCAATAACACTTTAGAAGCTTTGATTGCATCATGATATAAAGTTGTGCTACAGATCTGGGACTCGTTTGGAGGTTTTCTATCACCCTTCAGATACAAATGACCAAATCAGTAAAATGTAGCAACAAATTGACAACACAGCATCAAAACAACGTCATTTACAGGAGCTGGCTTCCCAGTCAGACTGGGGGAAGCTGGAATTGTTATCAGCCCCAATGCCTTCCCTTCGCATTCCACTCTGAGGATTACACAAGGAAGCTCATGGGATTTTAACTCCACCAGCACATTCCCGTGAAAGATCTCTCTGTCGGCACAAAGCACCACATCTTCCAAGAGCCTGCTTGTCTCCCATGGCACCAGAGCAAGCATCAGGTGCACCACTGCAGAGACAACACAGCTCAAGCTCCAGAAGAAATTACACATTCATCTCTCCAAAAATCACACATGCTCCCTTGCCAGCAGCTCCTAAATTAGTTCTTTAAGTGTGACCTTGTTGTTCATATTTTCTAAATGTTTTAGCAGTTTGAAATCACAATACACAAGTACTAATACATATCTTGAAAAACATATGGAAGGATTTTCAAGTTACTCGTGAGGTATTAGCAAAAATCATGTGTTATTTACTTGATGCAAAAAACTCTGAAATATAAAATTATCTTTTACTTTCATTACTTCAGCAAATTAAAAAAAAAAAATCAAACTAACCAAGCACTCCTTCTAAAAGGAATGTACAAAAATATGCCCACCTAATGCTTTCTCACAACTCAAAAGCAGAAGAGGAAATAATGCCAGTATCGCTTTGAAATGTATTACCTGATCACATCTGTCAGAACTTAAATACTGAACCCTAAACACCACCGAAATTCATTTGCACATCAGAGGCTGCCTTCTCCTGTGCTGCTCAAACTGAAACTGTGAAAGCTGAACAAATGGGAAGTGACTCAGGAGAGAGCCCCGTGAGACACAAAAGGCCAGGGTCTTTCAAAGTTCAGCTCCAGGAGCCAAAGGAACGGGAGTGACTAAGCCTCTAAAAGGTTTCAGCATTCAGAGTGAAGAATCACTCCAGAATTGACTTATGACAGCTCTGATGGGCTCTTGAGGTGCAGGGTGCTTTTGTCAATCAGACCTGTATTCAGTTATCCTTCAGTAGGAATTATTAATTGAGTTAAAAGAAACTGATAGAGGAAATCAGTGAAAAGCAGCACAGAGATTGTGCCAGAAGTGGATCCATTGGCCTCACCAGGGTTTCTCTGCTCTTTGACCCCTGCAGTGCCTCCCATCCCAGCATACTGGCATCTCTGGGGCCACCAAAAGCCCTGGAGCCTGGATGGCGCCACTGCACCAAAATCCACCCTTTTGGGGATGTGGAAATAGCTCTAGGAAACAATCTCCTATGTACAGTATTTCAGTTTCCAATGGGGAAACTGAAATACTGTTAAATTAAGTGACTTTGGAGAATAAAAGCAAAATAGTAAATTAATTTAAAAAAAAA
>VYZT01004841.1:219889-238959 GCA_013400735.1 Pomatostomus ruficeps | reverse complement strand
CCCCCCCCCAATTGCTGGGGTTTGTTTTCAGGTAAGAAACGGGAGAGATTGCATAATTTACTTAAATACTTGGATGGCACATAATGTCATTAGTCATGCAAGACTTAGCTTGTTTTTCCAGTTCTCATATTTAATTTTTTATTGTGTTTAGGGCACATGTTAAACATGACCAAAGCTTTGTGTTTAAGGTGCAATATGCACAGTGTATTAAATATGACTGAACATGAACCTATTCGTGCTATTAGACACATGTTTAAGGAGTTTTATGTGACCTGTGATTCTGTGACTTGAGTTCAACAGAATGGAAGAAATTGTTGGTAGAAGCTGTTCCCAGGCTCATATCAGTCTTGATATTGGCAGAATGTCTTCCAGGCAGGAACTGTCATCAGGAGCAAAGCAGTTACTTTTTACTAGAGGAGTAACCTGTACTGGCACTTCAGAAGGAAATCAAGTAGGACTCTACTCTGAGGTTAAATATTTGTTAAAGAAGGTGTAGGCACATTGTCTTCGCACCACAAATACTATTTTTGGTCATAGCAGTCACAACTAGCTCTCAAAATATTCGGAGAGTATATTGACAAAATGCAACATAGCTTGGCTGTGATTGAATCAGCTTAAACCACTACTAAATCACTTTTGATGCCACTAGAGGTCAGCACTAGTCATTAATAAATCTTCCAGAGAAATTGCAAGTTCTTCACAGGGAGTGGTGATTTTTGAAAAGATATACTTCTGTCTATGCTTGTTTGGCAAGTGTGAGTGAGCTCACACTACCAGTGCTTCAACATGGTTGGAAGCAAGCCCCTTCTTCTCGATGCTGTGCTTCCCTAGTGCTGTGAGCCAAGAGTTACACACTGTGCTTTTCAAGCTGTACCTGTCCTCAAATGCCATGGTGCTGAGTTCAGTCAGGGGAAAAGGCAGTGTCAAACCCTGTCCTAGTAAAGGCTTCCACTGGCATAAGCAGCCCAAACTAGTTGACGCTGCTCCACTCTCACGTCACACAGAGATTACTGCAGTTAGCTCTGGGCATCCCAAGATAAGAAAGACATGGACCTGCTGGAGCAAGTCCAGAGGAGGGACACGAGGATGATCAGAGAGATGCAGCACCTCTCCTATGAAAACAGGCTGAGACAGTTGGAGTTGTTGAACCTGGACAACAGAAGGCTACGGGGAGACCTTATAACACCCTTTAGTACCTAAAGCAGTCCTACAAGAGGGCTGGAAAATACTTTTTACCAGGGCATGAAATGATTGGACAAGGGGCAATAGCTTTAAACTAAAAAGGAGTAGGTTTAGATTAGATATTAGGAAGGAATTCTTCACTGTGAGGTTCACGGGGCACTGAAACAGCTTGTTCAGGAAAGTTGTGCATGCCCCATCATTGGAAGTCTTCAAGGACAAGCTGGATGGGGCTTTGAGCAACCTGGTCTAGTGAAAGTTGTCTGTGCCCGTGGTGGGGGGACCAGACCTAGATGATCTTTAAGATTCCTTCCATGATCCTACGAAAATAACCATTCTATGATCCTATGACAATCCCCTTTCACTGCTTTAAGGATTGCCTCAGAATTGCAGCACTGGAGAATTACGCTCAAAGACAGGCACTTGAAACCAGGGTTAACTCATTATGCTTTTCCACCTTGTGCTTCAAAAAGATGCTTCCCTTCTCTTGCAACTCCTAACTGTGTTCTCCATCATCACTGTCTGGGCTTCTGCAAACACAGACACTGTTTACAACATTTTAATATAGCTACTATTGAGAGGCAATTGAACACAGAATTTGCTTTGCTATAAAGAAAATAATGTTGCCTGGATAAGCAGTGTGATCATGTTTTTAAACAACCTTTAAAAAATCTTTATCTTTGCTAAAACCTGCTAAATGATGCAAATGAGTTGGCAATCATAATGCAACGAATGCCTGTGATTTATTCTCATGTTGCAATCTGTGCTTTCATCATGTACCACCATCTGCTTTAACACAGTAGCTGACTAGGTATCAATACACAGAGTTCATTCTCAGTGTAATAGGCACACCTCTTTTACCAAAACTTTAATGTTTGGTTCCTTTGTGTCACTTTTCTTCCACTGAGTACACCAGAGCTGAAAAAAAGGCTGAAGACACAGTTCAGAATTATTATAACTCTATGAAAATATTTTTTGTAATGTTTTGTGTCTGTATACATGCACACATTCAGGTCACTTATTTTCCCTCTGGGTTTTTTTTGTTGTTTATTCATGTCTCATGTTTAAGAAAATTGGCTTTGAAATATCATCCTGACAAGAATCCAGACAATCCAGAGGCTGCAGAAAAATTTAAAGAGATCAACAATGCTCATGCAACCCTGACTGATCTGTCCAAGCGAAACATATATGACAAGTATGGATCATTAGGGCTCTACGTGGCAGAACAGTTTGGTGAGGAAAATGTTAACACCTACTTCATGCTCTCAAGCTGGTGGGCAAAGGTAAGCTGTTATTTTATTTTGGAAAGCAAATGTTACAATGCACACTGACAATTACATACCAAAGGAACCCCCTGAAAAACATGATCTCTCTACAGGCTTAAGAAATAGTAGGATCTGACTTTAAACTAAAAACTTAATAAAACAATATTATCTGGAAAGTTGACCATGGCAGAATGTAACATAAGCTCAGACTAGTGCTAATATAGAAAGTTTTCTCTTTTTTTTAACCTGGTATATAGTTATAGTACATGTTTTGTAACACTTTCAGACATTAATTAGATTTGAATCTAGTGCTCCAGGTTAATTTTGACTTTCTTTTCTGTAATGACTAAATAAAAATGACTCATTATTCAAAAATAGTAAGTCCCATTTATGTGACAACCAATTAATAAATTATTGCTGTACAAATGTAGCTGTCTTTTTTGCTATATATAGCACACAACAAAAGTAAACAATAATAATACATAACACTGTGATTATGGCATTATATATGTGCCCTGCTGACAGAGTGAGAGAAAGAAAAGGTTAGATGAGTGAAATGCATCAAAACCCTGCATATTGCTCAAGGGAAATCACATAATGGGCTGTTCTAGTAATGAAGGAATTGGGTTCATTTGTTCCCTTATCACATTGGTGTCCTCTGATGTTTGCATATATCAAAGTCAAGTGTTCCTGCAAATACTGAAATGTTACAGATATGCAACAAACAGTATTGCAAATGTGCAAAATCCATGCAGTCCCCACCTGTTTCCAGCCACAGAAGCACAGGAAAGCACTCTGCTGGACTGTGCTGGAATACAAAGGAAGATGAACTGTACTGTTTGAAGCAAGCACACTATGACAGTTTTTATCTGAGAGCTGTGGAACACAGATTTCTCTGCTCAGCAAGGAACAGACCAGTGCTGCATTGCCCCACATTCCCCTTTTAAGCTGGGAAGCCACTTGGGCACTTTGGAGGTCTGAGAAGCCATAATTTGTCTTCTGAATCAGGATGAGGCAGAAGCTGCTCAAATACAGAATAGTGCATGAAACCAATGAATAAAGTACTAGTGTTTAAATTAAACTTGCAAAGGTGCTGCCCCTCAGAGGCTGGTTGGAGGCTGCCTGCTTGCAGCTGCTGTAGCTGACTCCTGCTGCAGGCCAGACACCCCGCCAAAGCTGCTGTCATCTCCTGATGGATCATTCCCCCTTGTCTTTGCTTTACACTATCTCCTTCTGCCTCTTTCTCACAGTTAGATGGCCTCAGTACTGAGAGGGCAACAGTGTTGACTCCTTTAACAGTTTTGGCAAAAAATATTTTCTTCACAGTTTCTTTCTTTTTTAGCTTTTCTTTTTCTTTTACTTAGTGATCTTTAATGGAGATTTTATGGAGTACAAAATCCTCTGGGGTCATAAAATCAGGTACAGAAATAACCACTGTGGCTTTGACTCATAAAGAGAGCAGTGGGGAGTACAGAGAGAAGCTAGTATGTCCCTAACAGCTAAAGGAGAAATGTGAGGATTGCTTCAAGCGAGCTGTATCCCAGAGGTAAGAAAGGACATGCTGAAGAGCAGAGTAATCACCGCTTCCTGGTTTTCAAGAATTTAGTACAAAAAATCCAAAATATGCATATAGATTCATTTGAGGATTATCACAGGCAGTCTCACTATCTCTTCCCCAACCCAAAATCTTGCCACCTCCAAAGTATAAAGAGGCCACCAAGTGTTTTTTTTGTTCTTTTGGTTTTTTTGCAAGCTGAACTTACTATTTCTCATTTCTTTTTAACTCAGGCACAAATGCTGGGTCAGTTTGAAATTTCTATACTGGTTATCATAATACTATTTGAGTCTGAGGCATCATCTGCAGATGACCTCTGTACTCCTCATTTTCTCCATTCTGGTGAAGGACTGTAGGGACCACAGCTTTTACTTGTTATCTTCCTCATTGACTGCAAACATTCCTCTTCCCAGCACACTCATACTGAGAAAATCTGACAGTTGCGAGGAGTTTTATCATTAGCAGTAAGGAAACTCAAATGAAAGGAGAAATGCAGAATGAAAATTGCTGTTCTTTTTCAGAGTGCCAGACTTTTTAGCAGGCATATTAAACTGGGAACATACAGACACGGGTAATGGAAACTCGAACTGCTTCTCCACTGGCAGGCATAGGAGTTGTTTGTTTAACTGTTGTAGCAAAAACCAATTCACCCTCTGCCATGAAGACAGTTTCTTGATGACATCAAAAACTGATTTTTGATTTACCAACTATGATAATATAAGAACAAGAAACGTTGAAACATTAAAGGTATCATGAATAAACTCAATGTGTTTTCCCCTCTGTACACTTTCATTCTGTCTTTTTTCTTCATTCTATACAATGTAGTGATTTATTATGGCATAAATGATAAACAGACAGATAATTTATTTTAGGGATTATGGCACCACTTCAGGTGTCCATTAAAAGGAAAGCATTTGAAGACAAAAAGTCAGTCCTTCTTTTAATTTAAAACCACCTTGCTCACTCTAGATACAGGCTTATATTAATATTAGGCATATAAATAGTCTTATTACCTTCAAAGATGCTCCAGTCTGCCCCCACTAACATTAGCTCAGGCATGCATACATAATAATATTATTTGCATACCTCAATTGTCTAAGTTTGACAATATCCTGACATTTGTGCTTACTTATTTCCTCAGCGGCATGTTGTCTTTATACCAAATAGTAAAGGGCAGATTGTATAACTATAATGCTAAAGCCTGGCTGTACCTCCAATCCATACGTACCTGGTGGCCACAAAGCTGTGCTGTTTTTACCTACACATTCAGAGAATCATGAATGGTTTGGTTTGGAAGGGACCTTAAAGATCATCCAGTTCCAACCCCCCTGCCATGTGCAGAGAGACCTCACACTAGACCAGGTTGCTTAGAGATCAATTCAACTTGATCTTGAATATCTCCAGGGATGGGGCACTCATAATTTCTCAGAATAACCTGTTCCAGTGCCTCACCAACCTCACAGTGAAGAATTTCTTCCTAATATCTAATCTAAATCTACCCTCTTTCCATTTATTTCTACATATCAGCCTTGATTTGCTTTCCAGGAATGTCACTGGTTTTCATTTGCTCTTATACCACTATATCCATGGAGTTTTCTTCTGTGTCACAAACATCTGCATGTAGTCCTGGATCTACCTTGGGTCAGGAGCCAGGCTGCTGTCACATCCCCATGGAGCACAGACTGACAATGCCAGCCTAAATCTCCCCTCCTACAGGTCCCATTGATGTGATGCAGCACACACTTGAACATCTTTGGAGCTGTGCTGTGAACCATGGCACTGACCTGGTCTGAAGGAAGAAAGCTCTGTAAATTTAAATTTTCTGGCTCTTGACTCTGACTGAGATCTCTGGTCTTGGACTCAGGCAATTCTGTTGGCTCTCCTGAAGCCTCTGTGCTTTGTGCCATGGGGACAAGACCGAGCAAAGGTGGGAACTTCTTGCTACCTGAGTCCCCAGATCAAGAAACCATAGTCCGAGGTCTATAATTTAGGAGATGTCACCTCTGTGGCCCTGCACAGGCTAATGGGCAGAGAGGCACCCACAATGGGCAACTCAAATACTCTTATGGCTGAATCTCCCTCTGGAAGGGCTTTTAACTTCTCTTTGACTATGTGGGGAGTCCACAGGGGCTACAGTCCTAAGCTGGATGCCTTAGTTCAGTGCCCAAAATTATGTGGGATGCATCTGGGTCTTTGCTTCTTTCTCTCTCAGCTTTTTTATTGACATGAGCTTGCCAGTAAATAAGTGTTTGCAAAAATGATCTTGGGCAAATGAGTCATTTTAAAGATGGAAATGAGTCATTTTAAGGTGGGTGAGGTTTTGCATACTGCCTGGAGGGTTTTTCTGAGGGCCATCAGCCGAACAATAGACTTCAGACATTGAGCATGTGGGGGCCTGTTGGTTGGTGTCTTCTTTGTCGACGTGGTCCTTAGTGACAAGTAGGAGCTTGTGGGTGAGGAGGGCTTTGGAAGATCTGGCCCTTGTGTGGACTCCTCTGAGTGCCAAGCACTTAGGAACCAGAGTTCCTCTGACAATCTGCCTTCAGCTGTAACAGAGAGCCACAAGTTTGAGGAAGGTCACTGCTGACAGGATTTTTGTCCTGCTGTGTTTAACCCAGGGCCTGTTTGCAGCCTGTGGTTTGTTGACGGGCTGCTACCTCTGCTGCTGCCTCTGCTGCTGCTTCAACTGCTGCTGTGGAAAGTGTAAACCGAAGGCACCCGAGGGGGAACAGCAGGAGTTTTGTGTGTCTCCAGAAGATTTGGAAGAGCAAATTAAGAACGACATGGAAAGAGGTGTGTACTGTAGCGGCTTACCGTGTAGCAAAGCTGTTCAAAAAAATCTTTAAAGCCTATAGTCCAGATGTTATGCTCACAATGGTAAGGCTGCTTACAGACTTCAATGGAGACATGCCAATTCACTAAGACCATGACCCAGTGAACTTCCCAAGTTATGTATTAATGCAAAACCAAACTTATGGCACTTACAACTAAAAACCTCCTTTTGAGGTATCTCTTATGAGACACTTAAACAATAAATGTCTTAAGGCTTATTTTAAGAGACAATGTTCACCCTGTAGCCCCCATGCCCATGTTCCTTCATATCCTAGATCCTATACTCATACATTAGTCTCTGCTGGACTGGTGCTTGTCACATCTGATTGGCCTGAACAAGCTGTCATTCGGACTTTGCTTCTGTAAAATTTATCCCTGCTTGTGGCGGATATTGTACCCATTCAAGAAAAGACTTCAAGAAAAGATGCAAAGTTTCCAACAGTAAGGCTGTGCAGTAACCCAAGAGAGTATTCATGGAAGCTGCCATGGTCCTGTCCCTCTCCCATCCAGCCCCCAAGCTTCTCACTCTCTTTTGCACTGGCAGTAGCAATTCTGCTACCTTACCCAGGTCTTGGATAAAATCCAGGTGTAAACTAATCCTCTCAAAAATGTGTGTAGTTCCTGGCCCATTTAATTCCCTGATGTGCTTAATGGTGGGATAGGCAAATGCTAACTTAGGGGCAAGAGGAACAGGGAACTTAGGAGCCAGGAATGCTGCCACAGGAACCTGTGGCAGCAGAATGACCTTTGCAGCAGGTCACCCTCTCTTTTTGGCTTTGCTGCACTCCCCCAGCTGCACATTAAGGTTTTGGCTATGCCAAGGGATGATGGTGGTGATTTCCTAATTTGGCACTAGTGTGGGATACATACTTTGAACAAAGAGCTCTGTCCTAATCTGCCGAAGACAGGCAGTTTTGCCTTCATATGCAGGGGAAGTAGAAACATCTCAAACTCAATAGATATGTACAGGGTGAGAGATGCAATGACCCTTGTCCCAGCAAAAAGAACGTAAGGTACCAGGGAAAGACTGAGGACACTTTTCAGTTGCAAATTTATATAAACTGTGATTAAGATTATGGTTTTTTATGAGGAAGGATCTAAGAAGTCAGCTCGCTCTTTTTCTCTTCCATTGTTATGGAAGATCTTATACTGTTATATTCTTACGTTTATTATGCTTAAAATAGCACTGTCAGATTGCAAATGTCTTGTTCCCTTAGCAGTAAGTTATTTTTCCCCCTCAACTTTTCACACAAACTCACCCTTCCATAAATATGTAACAAAACACTTGTAGTAGTTGAAACAAATGCTATTTTTATAACTGTTATGCCAATGTGTGGTGGTGTTTTTAAATTGATTTTACCTAGAGGCATATGAAGGTAAACACAGTCAGCTTAAAAATTGATCATACTTGATCAGTCACTGCAAAGGCAATAAAAATTTAAAGTGAACACTTTATTACCACAATACCTTATTTGAAACAAATCTAATAAACTGTATGACATTAGGCACCTGAAAAGTGTAAATCTAAAATTGGTCTTGTTCTTCATGGGTCTATGATACCAAAGCTGAGTCTGAAGTAGAAGGATGGAACTTAGAAGAATCAGAATGTTTAATTTCTGCTGATTTTGTTTGTTTGTTTATTTTTAATTTGGTTTATTTTTAATTTTAATTCTCCCTCAAAATCCAGCACAAAATTCCCCAGTGGCAGAAAAAGAATTGCTCCCTCCTTCTGGCACAGGTACTAGAAGGTATTGGTATTCTTTAATTTTAGGCCCCTTTGACATTCCTTTACTCCCACCGAGTCCCACTGAGACCAATTTTAAAAAATAATTTAAAATGTTTAGCAAAGTACCAGCCTGAAAAATTAACATAATGTGGAATTTAATGTTTTAAGTATTTGGAAGACAGTATTAAATATATGGGAAGGGTCTGAAGAAAACTAGATCTTTATACCTTTCCTATCCTCCTCTTCAGTCTTGCTACATTTTCCTCCTAATCAAAACCAGCAAGCCTCAGTAAAGTAGAATTCTCTTTATTTTAAAAGAGAGCAACATATAAGGAACAAAAATAAAAGCTTTATGAAAAAGGGTAATATGAGTATCTGTTCTGCAGCTGAAAGGAAAACAGACAATGCCTTTAGGAAAAAAGAAAAGAATGACAACCAGATAAAAGTGCGCTTCCTCCATTCCTTCTTCCCTTGTCACCCCAACATCAGGCATGCTGGCCAGAAAGACACAGCTGGCTTTTAGAATAACAAAGGTTGTGCATTGGGCCACAGAAATTAATACTCATGCCTTCCTTTAGGTAAATAATAGAAATGCTTCTGTATGTAATTTAGAAACAAACTGTAATCACTCATGCAGCAGCTTTCATTTTGGAAGAGGAGACTTTATTAGGATCCAAATTCTTTGCATGCCCTTTGAGCACAGACTGAGCATTCTAGCCAGGAATTAATTTCTTCGCTTCCTGCTGTCCCCAGCATCTACATTATTGCTAACCAGAACTTTTTGCTAAGGTCAAAATGTAGATTTTCAAGCTAAGGCCACCTTAAAACTGTCCAAATAATTTTTAATCAGTCATTGCCTTTCTGAGGAATGCAATCAATAAAACATCACAATCCCTGATGCTAAAAACCTCTTAGAGTAAGTCTTTAGCAGTTGTGCTCAGTGGGAGCTGCCTACTGTTGGCTGTACCGCTCAAAAAAGTTGAGATTTAGACTTCAGCTATCAAACTGATACAACTATAATAATTTTTCAGTTCCTTACATTTCTCATTAACAAACTTAAGGTTTTACAGACTTGATTTCAGTCTTCAAACTAACATACCATAAAACATAATTATTAGTGAAAAAGAAAGAGGTGTGAGGCCAAAGATTCAGTAATCCATTCCCTAAAATGTAAGAGCAAAGTGAGTCGTCACTGAAATCAACATGACCTTGCCAAAGGCCTCAATTCTGTTGAAATGCTATTTCTCTAGAAAGAGAGAATTTCTAGGGAAATCTATATTCCTCTAGAAGAAGGTTTTAGTCAAATAAATTTGACTAGTTCTAGTGCTCAGCTAGTTCAATGTCTCCCTTGAGAGCCTCGTTTTACAGCATATACTTCCAGGGGTAACATGACCATCAGAACGAAAGGAAATTAGGGGTTTGCAAGCCCTGGCACATACTTACTCCTCACAACTATTGATTTGTACCAGAAGACTCTGACCTAATGTAGAGCTGAAGACCAAATATTAAATGTTACGTTTGGGTTATTACATTTTAAACATGACATTTTTTAGTGTTTTGGCTCAAACATGACATTAGAAAGGTGCAAAATGAGGTAATCTTGCATAATGGTATTATGCCACGATGTTATGGGTAACCTGTCGAAATACCCTGGCACAGGGAAATATCACTCGCTTGTCTGCAGCACAGACACGTGCAACACTTCATCAGTTTCCCACACACATGGGGCAGGTTGACAGATTTTGCTTCCACTGAAGTTGATGGCAAAATTTTTGTTAACTTTTGTGTTCCCAGAGGAGGTGGCGTTGGAATTTGGATTGCCTTTGTACTTCAGGCTGTACTGATGTACTCAAAGCAGTTTGGCAGGTCTGTTCTCTCCTGTTCGGTTATCATTGTAGGAACAAAGCTAGGCATTTCTGGACCAACTTTTATTTTACAGAAAATGAATTCTGGGAGAGGAGAAAAGGAAAAAGAATAAAAGAACCTGAGAGGCAAAATACTTTTCCAACTCAGAAGCAATAAGTTTTTATCACTTCATTGTCTCCTCCACACTCCATATGATACAAATGTAGGCGAACAGTGAGCAGGAGCTATCTATAGAAAGCCATTTAAACTGTGAATTCTGCCTCACCTCCATTCTGCAGCTTTCCATTAGCAGACTATATTTGTACAGTTTATTATACTGTGGGTCCCTGTTCTGCTAAAAAACCCTATCATAAATCTGAGAAGGGTGCAAGCAGCAAAATGCTTGGTGAGGGTGTCAGCTAAGAGCTGTCTGCAGATCAGCTGAAGGCAACGCGACAGATTTGCAGTGGGTCCTGTTCTCCTGTAGCGCACCTGGGTATCACAGCAAAATGAACTGCTAATCTCTGCCCTCCATCAACAATATCCCAGAAAATGAACAACTTGGAGGCAGCAGTGGGTGGGAGGGAATGCTGCTTAGAAATCTAGAAAACACACAGCAACTTAAAAATGGATTGGAACTGCTGAACTAATATGAGCCTGAGCTGAGTTCAAAGCATTAATTACTCATATACTTGTAGAAGTTATGAAACACGTCTGTCTCTGACCTTGTGTCTAAATAGGGAATTGCCCATACAGAGAAGCTGCTTGGCATTTAATCATTCTTGCCTTTCACCTTGACAGAGTCAAAGTTGTTCTACCCCCACTGAGTGGAAGCCGTATGGCATGCAATTAGATTCCTACTCTGGGTTAAGTTACTCCTGTACATTACATCTTTTGCCCATGATTCATCCCATCAACTGTCATGTAAACAGGAGGAAATGTCAGATGAGATTTTTTCCCTGAACATTTGGTCATTTGGCAAAAAAGTAATAATTTATATTCAATTACTGTGAAGGCTGTGTTAGTATCAAGATATAGATAGTCTAGAGTTTTTTATATGAAACACTTCACTAACATGGCTGAACCTGTAAAAGTCAGTCTCTGAGACCTGAGTATGTCTCTCCCTCCAAAAAACTTGAGGATTGGAAAGAGGCCCAGGAGAAGGGCAACCAAGCCTTGTTTTTTATCAGATGGAACACAATAGCCATCAAGGAACTCCGTAAAGATTTCACTTCTACGTTCCTCCACTCTACAACAAATGCATTTTTTATAGATGTATTGGAAAAGCAAACACAAAACTGTACAGAGTGAGAAAGTACACAGCAATAAGGATTTATATATTGATAATATAAAGTTTTGGTAGTTCCAAATTCATTAAAATAGTAATTCCCAGAGTCCTATTGCATCTATATTACATAAGACTTAAAATTCAATTTAACATTTTTATTTAACTAGCTGGTTTTCAGGATATATGTGATTTCTCTCTTCTCAAGCGTATTACTATTACTGCTCATGCATTTTTTCCTTTTAACTCTCCTCTTTCTTTATTGTTAACTCTGCCTTCTTCAAGACTCATTTCTGTCCCATTCTCACAAAGGTTAGCGCTTGCTGACTCACAGCAGTGCTCATTATATTCAGCCATTTGTAAGAACAAGCACTTGCTATTGGAACAGGCAGGAACCTTTAGCCTGCAAGCTCTGCAAAGCGCCAGGCACAGCAAATGTCCAGTTTAACAGCAGTAGCAATAACCACCCAGAAATCTGCCATTATATGAGAACAAGGAGTAAGAGCATTTGTAGACTTGGTGTGGGCAGTGCCACAGCTGTCTGTGAAACCAGATTAAGCTGTAACCAGAACAGCAAATGAAATGTTGTGGTGCTAACAAGAAATCTGACTTTGGTAGCACGTGAAGGGTTCTTAAAGTAATTTTTGTCATCCTCTCCAATTTAGATGGAGAAACTCCTATTATGCTTCAGCCGACAAACGTAACTGAGAAGACACAACTGATTGGGGACAACCATCGGAGCTATCGCACAGAGTCCTAGAGCAGGCGAGCAACCTGTTGGTGCTTCTCACTGAGTCTCACAGTGAGAAAAAGCATATGATAAGTTCTGCAGCCTGTGTTCATAGTTGTCTTTAAGCTAATCAAGAGTAACCTGAGAATAATTTCCAAGAGATTACCAAGGCAGAGTCTCCCTCTATGCTACTTCCAATAGGTTGCTACCTGCACTGTGTATGGAGATACCTATAGCCTGTACAGAGCATGCTGGTCTCTCATGGCTTCAAATTGTCTTTCTCTCTAATAACATTCCCTTTGGTATAGCTGGTCTTCTCCCTGCCCTCAGCTGTAGTTTCATCTCCCAGACACAGTCTTTGAGTCCCTTTATGGACACACTGGCTCTTTCTCTCCCTACCCCAGGAACTTTCCCAGCAAGCAGAAGTTTTGCTGAAGTGAAACATTCCTGTGAGGGAGCCCCAGAAGTGCTCTTTAGCAAGTATCAGGGAGAAAATGGTGGCAAGGCAGATAGGGCTCTCCTTCCCAGAGGAATGCTCTTTGGAGGGCAGCTAGTGGCTTGCTGAAACCCAGCTCTGGCAATTATAAATTATAAATCCTGAGCCAAGACAAAGTGCTAGAAGATTTTTCTGATGTTTGTGACAGTGCAGGTCACTCCAAATCCATGAGCCTCATCCAGAAGCACACATAGGCTTGGAGTTTTCCCCTGCAAAATCTGCAAACCCAAAGGCCACAGGGAGTGGAAGGCTGGCCCTGGGCTGTCCCAGAGCCTCTTTCCTCTTCCCACAGGCCTGTCGCAAAGCTCTTCCTTTTGGTTCCCAGCCAACAGCTTTCTGCCAGCTGGCTTACTCCACCATGCCCTTGGCTTCTAGCCTTACCGCCCTGCTGGCACTGGGCTGGGAGCCATCACACCAGCACAGGCACTGGGGCTGTGGGAGCAGCAAGGACTTGGCAGGGAAGGCAAACAGCAAAGGAGTCACCGTCCTCCTCACCAGCTCATTGGGGTAAGACTGAATCCTCCCCTCTGTGACAGGCGCGGGGGCTTTAAGAGCACATGGCATGATTTAAAATAAGGAGGTAGGAATAAGGTGTATGTTCAGGTGTACTCAGTGAAGATACATGTGGGTATGGCTATAGGAAGCATGAAGAACTTAGGCCACTAAATTTGTAGAGCTAAAGGAATACCTCTTAGATCTTAAACTTAGAACTTCACTGATTTGACATAGTAGTTTAGGCCTGAAGCAGCTGAATTTCTCCTTATTTATCATTTTACTTCATTGTCAGTTCTGTGTATTTATTTTTGCGTGCTGTGGTCTAAAGGGGGTCACAATGTTCCACTAAATTATACTGACTGGTGAATATATAACTAGTGCAAAGTGTTATTCCCTTGCTTAAAATTGGATCCTGCGGTTGTGAAACATTATTATCTTCCTTCTATTCTCACCTTTGACATCAAATGTCATTCAGTGGCAGCTAAATATATGGGAAAAGAATGTGTGTTATAGAACCAGCTGTAACTCCAAAGTCAAGACATAACTACTTTCAATGTTTCTTTAAAATTCCCATAACACATGGATATTTTAAAGACCATTACTTCCTTTTCAGGCTATATATCTGTTCTCCAGGTGCAGACACTGGGGACAGCCAACACTCATATTGCCCTCAGAAATGGCCCTGGTTTTCTACTTCAGATAAGACGGAAGATCCTGGCACTGCCAGAGCTGTGCACAGGCACTCATTTCCCTCCTACCCATGGGCTCCTCTTTGTCCTCAGTTGCAATGATTTTGGACACCACTTGTATGTACATAACTCCAGCCTGCCATCCTGCCTGCCCAGTGAGGATGTGTCTGGCGGTCCCGGGAGAGGGGGTTGGTGACACCATCCTGCCCCTGAGGAGACATGACCCCAGAGGCATGGCTTTCCATGGTAGCCAAGTGCCGCACACCTTCCCACCGGGGGGATGGATCAGACAGCACTGGGGTGCTGTGAGAGGGGCAGAGCATAGAGACTGGGTCTGTGCTGGGGACACCAGCACACACACTCCTCTTTTGGCTTTCTTTCCTATTCCCCTTTTCAGGGTGTTTGCTCTGGTGTAGGACGTTATCCCCAAATGAAGGAGTAGGGAGAGAACATAGTACATAATAAATCTGCACGTGAAGTGATTTCCTAAGTTTCACTGTCTGGTAGAGAAGTTTAGTGTGAAAATGTCCAAATGTTACCGAGTGACTATTTCCAGCAGAGAGCTGAAAGAGACACTGGGAGAAAAGTCTGGTGTAAAGCTATGTATTATACATGGAATCCTTTCCCATGTGAAATCCATCCTCCTGTTCCCATGGAAGTCACTGAGAATTGCACTCTTGATTTGAACAACAGGTACAGAGCAGGCTTAAAGCCAGGGAGGAAAAAGTAAATCCCGTAACAGCAAAAGGAACTGGGGAAATTTTTCACATGCAACATCTCTGATGGGTCTAGAGGGCCAGAGTCAAAGTCCACCAAAATCAAGGAAATTATCTCCATGGGCTTGAGATGTACCGCAAGTCATGTGGTTCTTATTTACACTATCTAAATGAGAGCTTTTTCTTGAGAAAGATTTACGACTCGATCTCACAGTATGAAGCAAAGATGGACAAGCTGCTGCATGTTTGCAAATCCCTTTTACAGACACAGGGCTCTGTGCTGAAGAACCACAACGCATTATCTCAGTTAGCAAAAAACCTCAGAACAAACCAGTGACCAAGCCTCTGAGGGGGTTGTCCAGGACTTGCAGCTTAAAGATGTAAATGTTTGAACTCTTGCTTTAATTTCAAATGGGAAACTCATTTTTTAGAGTACTAGAGCATTTGTGTCTCTCATTGATGTGAAGATCAGCTATTCTGAGGACATGTGGAGAAAGGATGAATAAGGTTTTTAGGACTTAGCTCTTCAATGTGTTTTTACTTCTTTGTTTGCTTTTCAGAAAAGTTCCTAACATGAACATATGCTAACATGATCTGTTTTTGTGTACAGTTCAATTGCACACCCAAAAATCTTCTCAAAATGTACAGATTCACAATTTTTTTCTCTGTTTTGCTACATTTATTTATATGCAAACTACCATGTATTCAAATCTACCTTGGCTGTCAACCACTCTGACTAATAAAGGTTGTATGTATGAATTGTAGCACTCCCTTTACCTTGCTGCACTATCAACAACTTCATTCCGGTAACAGCTAGAGAAACTCTTGAGACAGCTGTGCAAAGTTATGACTTTGCACCCTGGCAAGTGTAAAATGGCAACTCAGGGTTTCCCCAAAGAGGAACTAGCTCTCGGATTGCAGCAGATGTGCCTGCCCATGCAAAGCAGCCAGAGCTCCAGCCACACATTGCAAGTCTCCTACATAATGCAGAAAGCTTGTAAAAAAATCAAGTGTGATGAAAGGATTCCAGTAGCTACACAGTAGCTTTACTGGAATCAGCATCTATATGGAACAATTTCCCCCAGCACAAGGTGTGTGCAGATAGTGGAACCATGACACTGCTGAGGACAAGAGCAGACATCCTGACACATCCAGCACCTCACTCTGGGGTTTCACATCTGTCCAAGAGCTAGTGCAGAGTGCCAGAGAATCTGGGTGTGCTACAAGACAGGAATATTTCTCACTAGGATGGTATCCAGTCCCTGTGACCACAAAAGCCCAAGCATTTGAAAAATGGACAAGGGGCAACTGTTTTGGCTAGATGTATTCTCAAAGATCTCTTCTTTTGTGTGCTTAGATATTAACACATACCCATATTCTCTCAAAACACTAAACAGAAGAGGCAGCATAGACAATTTAGGTGTACCATCATGTAACTAGTTATTTAGGTAGTTTGTGCACTTTTCTCCCCACAAGTTTGGGGGATAAGCCACTCTGCTTAATACAAAAAACTTCAAACATAATTGTATGTCACATAATTTCATTGCCTACCTTCTATCAGAATGAATACCGATATAATTTCAGCCAAAAAGAATTACATCTCTGCCTCTTTTTTAGAATAAAATCATTATAGAGAAATGAGCAAGCATGCAAAACTGAGCACAGTTAAAATTATTGATTTTTCTATGTTATCATTTCCTGTAGAAAAGAAAATAGTGTGCTGTTACAAACCAGGGAGAATGACCACAGATGACAGTAACTTCCCTTCCTTCCCTCCACAAACTAAAGGCAGCTCAGTCATCACACCTGGCTTCTCCTTTCACTTTGAGAGATGACTGGGTACAGAGTTTCAAACAAGAGGACTCAGTCCTGCATACCAGTTTCACCCACGCCAGGGTTGGAAAGGCAGTAAGATGGGACAACTGCAGGGTGGCTGATACCTATAATAGATAGACACTGGTAAAGACACGCAATTTTCCACTAAGGGAGAGAGTCAATACATGGTAGTCTTAGAATGAGTTGGGTAGGAACAGACCTTAAATATCATTCAGTTCCAGCCCCTGGCCATGGGCAGGGATGTGCCCTGTCCAGCCTGGACATGAACACTTCAGTTGGCTGGATAAGAAAATTGATTCCTTTTGTGGCAGTATGTATAGATACAGCCTTATCCTGTAAAAACAGTGTCTAGACATTTGGAAGAGAGGAGACTTGGAAAAATGACCCTCAGAATTTCAACATCCTAATTAACTGCGATGAGATAAAGGGATCGCAGAAGGTATCCTCCTGCACTGACTTGCTTTGTGAGGGTTTGTGGCACGTTGGAGTAGGAACACGCATCTTGTTTTCCTTTACAAATTCAGGAGGTGTTGGCAGTCCAGCATTAGGCACAGCATTTCCTGCTCCCGCAGGAACAGCCGTTCCTGAGAGTCAGCGAGACACAGCACACAGGCTCTGTTTGCGATGCGGCCGGAACTCTTCGAGAAGAGCAACCGTATCTGCAAAAGGTTAAGGACGAATTGTTTAAAAACACTTTGCATAAGAGGGAGGAAAAAAAAACGTTTCGCGTCTCCTTCGAGCCGGAATCGAACCAGCGACCTAAGGATTCCCGCGGGGCGCGGCCTCTACAGTCCTCCGCTCTACCAGCTGAGCTATCGAAGGGACCTNGGCGGCGGGGAGGGCGTGGCCCGGGCCGTGAGGGGCGCCCGGGGCCGCGCGGGGTCCGCCGCACCCTCGCTCTCGGGTATAGATGGTAGCGGGGAAGAACACCGCTCGCGAGGGGCCAGTGGCGCAATGGATAACGCGTCTGACTACGGATCAGAAGATTGTAGGTTCGACTCCTGCCTGGCTCGCATTTGTTTTTCGTATTTTCCGTTCCCGGTCCTGGTCGCATGTTGCGGGGGGCATGATTTTCCATCTGATCTCACCATCCTGGTTTAACCCCATTTGTCTGCCTGGGAGTGTTGGGTCTCCCGAAGCAAAACACCACTGCAGGTTTAAATTTTTCAATCTTTTTTTTTCCCAAATTAACCGAATTAACACACTATTACATTATACGGGGGAAAAACCTTCTGGGCCTGGGAGAGGAGCAGTGGCCTGACACGCTATGCTGACTCTCACAGATGACATCAAAGGATACAACCAGGAGGACTCTGAAGGCAGCAAGCAACGCTGCTGTGATTAGGAATGTTGTTGAAATTCTAATTATCCCTTACTCTCGAGAAGTGTGAGAACATCCTTGTTGTGCAGTTGAATGGAAAGTGTTCAATTTTGCAACAAAACCCAAACATTTTTCATGTACATAAAGAAAATGCAGTGTATAAAGAAGAGCTTGCTAGCAGGAGAGGTGAGGAAGGCATTCCCAATGATTAGATTTGAGAGCATGCCACAGCTTCAGAGTAGCCAGTTATCGAATCATGGAACGGTTTGGGTTGAAAGGGACCTTTAAAAGTCACCTACTTCAAACCCTCCTGCAGTGATCAGGGACACTGGATATCTTCAACTCAATCGGGTTGCTCAGACCCTGGATGTTTTCAGGGAGGGGACATTCACCACCTCTCTGGGCAACCTGTTCCAGTGTTTCATGAAGCCTACTGTAAAAAATTTCTTCCTTATATCCAGCCTAAGCCCACCCTTTTCCATTTTAAAGCCATTACCCCTTGTCCTGTCACTTCATGCTCTTGTAAAAAGTCCTTCTCCAACTCTCTTAGAACTCCTTTGGGTAAAGTGCTCTGATGTCTCCCAGGAGCCATCTCTAGGCTGAACAACCCAAGTTCTCTCAGCCTGACTTCACAGGGGAGTTGCTCCTACCCTCTGATCACTCTGTGTCCCCCCTCTGGACTCGCTCCAACGGCTCCCTGTGTTCCCTGTGCTAAGGCCCGCGGAACTGGACGCAGCAGTCTGTGGATTCAAATTTCCCGAAAAGAAGTGGCTCATGGTGTTATAAATAAATAACTGCCGTAGCTCATGAGTGCTGCTAAAGTGTGGCAGCAATGTATGCGTGTTGCTGTGAGGGGCCCCGCCTTTTCTTCACGCCGCACGGCTGCGCTAAAAAAGATTATAGTCCAAGCAAGTGCCGAGCCCACAGCTTTTGAACCCTTATCCAGCGCGTTACCCATTGCGCCACTGGCTTTGCAAGCCTTTCATTCCCCGACCGCCACGGCGCTACCGACGCCTCTCACGCCGCTCGCCCCACGCCAGGTCCGGCGCTGCCGGGCGCATGCGCAGAGCGGCGCGCGGGGCGGGGCGGGGCGGCGGCTT
>VYZT01004841.1:194034-219855 GCA_013400735.1 Pomatostomus ruficeps | reverse complement strand
GGCGCCCTGAGGGGCAGGTCCCTTCGATAGCTCAGCTGGTAGAGCGGAGGACTGTAGAGGCCGCGCCCCGCGGGAATCCTTAGGTCGCTGGTTCGATTCCGGCTCGAAGGAGACGCGGAACGTTTTTTTTCTGGCCCGTGGGACCGGAGCGCGGCTTCTCTCCCGCTCAGGAAGACGCTCCTAGTGCCGTTTCAAACACGTGTGATACACAAGCTATGCACATGTGTTTTTTTCGTTTTTCTGAGCAGAAACAAAAAAAAAGAAAACAACGCAAAGAGGTGGCAGCCCTGCAGTCAACACTGAAATCCGTGTTGCAGTAATGCTTTTGGAATGCTTTGTTGTTTTCCATAATAATAACAGTTATTATTATATTTAATAATAACTATAATTAATTGTTATTTAATCAGGTTTAATAAATAATATATTATCATAATCACGGAATTGTTAGGACTGGAGGGGAGGGGACCTCTGGAGACCTCCCTGCTGAGACAGTCACCTAGAGCAGGTTACACAGGAATGCATCCAGGGGAGTTTAGAATATCTCCAGAGAGGGAGATTACATGAACTCCCTGGGCAGCCTGTTCCAATGCTCTGCCACCCTTAGTGTAAGGAAGTTCTTCCTCATGTTGGGCTGGAATTTCTGGTGCTTTAGTTTATGGCCATTGCTGCTTGTCCTCTCACTGGGCACCATTGAAAAGAGTCTGGCACCATCCTTGTGGCACCCACCTCTGAGATACTTATATGCCTTAATGAGATCCCCTCTCAATTTAATAATATGTGAAGCCAAAAAAATTAAGCGTTTTTAGCTCAGTCTTAGCTAGTTTTGTTAGTTTTGTTAGGTCTTCTTTTCCATGGTGATCCTCAGTGTTCAGCTCTGGACAGTCTCTCTTCATTGTGCATGTTGCTTTATGTGGTGCCAAACAATCCATACTAACTGGGCTTTCTGTGATGCCAGATAAATCCTTACAAATGAGGGCTGTGAGCGCCCTGGCTGATGGGAGTGGATAAAAGTCCTCCACAGTCTCTTGCCTTAAGGTGACAGATGTGATGTTTGGTACTTTGGATGTGCCAGAAAGGGTGACACGGGATGTTCTAGCAGAATGCGGAGCACAGAGGGAGGGGTCATAGAGGTCCTTACACAGAAGGGGTTTAATGCAGACAGATGTGGGCTTTCTTAGGACATAGCTAATAAGAAAGCCAGCTCTCATACTCTGCTGTTTTCTCTCCTATGTTCTATTGTTTCCTTTTTCCTTCAAGTCTTCTTTTCCATTACAGGTGCTATGTGGGGTGCAGAAAAACATGCTTGGCAAAAACTCCTGGCTTGGAGAGAGTAAACATGTCTGAAAATGTCCAAATCTGTCTGCATAGCAGGAAGAGAATGAAAGTGAAGTTTTCTCCCTCAACAGAACCCCGAGTGAGTCTTCTGTCTGTGTGGGAGTGTTTCTCTGGGGTAGATTTCAGATAGGAGAGCAAGGAAGACCCACTCTCTGTGGGAATATAGTACAAGCAGGATTATCAGCAGGGAAACAGATTTATGAAGCTCAGCAGGAATCAGACCTGCACACTGCTTCTCTTTGTGCATTACGTCCCTGGCCCCAGATACCTCTTTATTAATTTGTACATTTTTGTGCATTTGTATGGACACACCCACACCACCAGAAACCTTTTCTCCCTTTTCTTCCAGCAAGGTGCAGTGTATCCCTCTCAGGAACTGTCCTGGGGAATCCAGGCATGGAAGCCTGCCTTTTAGGGAGCAGGGGCATCTCCGTGAGCACAAATTGAGGAAAGACACCCATTTCCTTAGCTATCTGTTATCCACACAACGTTATACTCACTAGCAGTCAAATCTGAATCCACAGTTCAAAAGCACATCCCTGTGCCATTTGCTGGTGTGGGACAGGGCACAGACTCTATCTGGGGCCAAAGATTTATTTTATTCCCAAGATTCACCCCTTCCTACATAAATGTCTCTGAACTCCTTTGTTCCTTTTCACTGATTCAGTGGCAACTCTTTTCAATTTACTCCTAAAGGATAGCTCACAAAATAAAAGCACACACAGACTTTTTTCCTAGGGAAGGGATCATCTCCTTTCTCTCTCTATCTCCATCTCTAAGACATTTTTTCTCTCCCACCCACTCAGAAAGAATTGACATGCATGCATTTCTGTGTAAGAGTGTAATACCCCTGAGGGAGAATGAAAGCCAGGAAAGAAAAAACAAAACAAAACCAAAAACCCTTACAAAATGTAGACACTGGTCTCAGGACTTACTTTATGCTAAGCAACTAATCTGCCTCTTGAGCTACAGCGTGTTACATTCATGTGACTTTTTGGCACAGTTTCCCACTCTTCTAGGACATGCTTATGCATCTAAAGGTACTAAATGTTTTTTCACTACAGTAGCAAACCATTCAGTGTTTGCATGGTAGTGTAACTTGTGAAATACTTTGTTTAGGTGCAAGCTATTAGTGACAGTCACCTGCAAGTGCATAATCATTTTTGTATCTGGTCTCCAGCAAGGGCCAGTAACAAGCTCTGTGTGAACAGTCTATTCAATCATTTGTATCACTTAATAATGACAGATGCCAGAGATTATAAAAACCCCAACCATACAACATTTCACTCTGATACACTGGGTTGGGTACTGGAGTAGGGCACCTCAGGCAAACAGAGGGATGAGGTGTTTTTAAATAGCCTGATGGGTACAGGGGGGACACCTGCTCCAATAGAAAGGAAGTTTTCAGGTCCTGTCTTGTAAGAAAAGGTTTGTTTGTATTTCGAACAAAATCTGTCCCTTTTGCTAGAGAAAGGGAAAACAGAATAAATCTCATGGGAGTATGAGGGCAAAAAGTTTCGGTCTGCCTGAAGGATTTCAAAGGAGAGATGGTGAAAATGTTCCTGCACAAGATACTTCTTGATGAATGCAGTTTGAGATATGTGGCATATGCGTAAACAAGATGTTCTGCTGATGGCAAAGGTGGGAAACCATTGGAAACAAGAGAGCATTCTCCTGATTTTGTTCATATCTGAAACTTTATTATTACTTTACTGCAGTACTCTTTGTCAGTGTATCTATTTTGAATATTGTAAACACATGCTTCTTTTTGTACCTCCTCTTCACCAGACCTAAGTGGAATTTCAGGGTCACCCAGCTATCACTCAGCTCACACCCTGGGCACTTAGACATGATTTTTATCTCCCCAGGACATTCCCCTGCCCCGTTTCAGCAGGACGAGTTGGATAAATGAGCATCCTCCAGGGTCAGCTGAGCTGGAGCATGACAGTGGAAAACTGGAAGATGTTGGGAATAGACTTGAATGTTGGAGATTCCCAGTGGGGCTGGGAAAGATCCATGTAATATCTTTTCAAAAATAAGTCTGTTTGGAGGTGGAGTTGACCCAATTGAAAATTCCCGAGCATACTGAGGAGGATACGTGGGTATCAACATTAAGGAACACAAATTCACATGTCTTGCTTTTGAGCCACTTCCTTGGTTGTTTTTCTTTTTTAATTATCCAAGCTTGCCAATTTTCCTTCCATCTATGCACAGGGTGGTGGGTGGGAACCTCAGGGAAAACCAGGGTTAGGAAGGCAAGGAGAATAAAATTGGTAAAAACGAGCCAGGTAGGAGTCGAACCTACAATCTTCTGATCCGTAGTCAGACGCGNTACTTCTTGATGAATGCAGTTTGAGATATGTGGCATATGCGTAAACAAGATGTTCTGCTGATGGCAAAGGTGGGAAACCATTGGAAACAAGAGAGCATTCTCCTGATTTTGTTCATATCTGAAACTTTATTATTACTTTACTGCAGTACTCTTTGTCAGTGTATCTATTTTGAATATTGTAAACACATGCTTCTTTTTGTACCTCCTCTTCACCAGACCTAAGTGGAATTTCAGGGTCACCCAGCTATCACTCAGCTCACACCCTGGGCACTTAGACATGATTTTTATCTCCCCAGGACATTCCCCTGCCCCGTTTCAGCAGGACGAGTTGGATAAATGAGCATCCTCCAGGGTCAGCTGAGCTGGAGCATGACAGTGGAAAACTGGAAGATGTTGGGAATAGACTTGAATGTTGGAGATTCCCAGTGGGGCTGGGAAAGATCCATGTAATATCTTTTCAAAAATAAGTCTGTTTGGAGGTGGAGTTGACCCAATTGAAAATTCCCGAGCATACTGAGGAGGATACGTGGGTATCAACATTAAGGAACACAAATTCACATGTCTTGCTTTTGAGCCACTTCCTTGGTTGTTTTTCTTTTTTAATTATCCAAGCTTGCCAATTTTCCTTCCATCTATGCACAGGGTGGTGGGTGGGAACCTCAGGGAAAACCAGGGTTAGGAAGGCAAGGAGAATAAAATTGGTAAAAACGAGCCAGGTAGGAGTCGAACCTACAATCTTCTGATCCGTAGTCAGACGCGTTATCCATTGCGCCACTGGCCCCCAGCTGTTTTACTTGGCAAGTGGGGGCACTCCTGGGTCCTCCTAAAGGGACCCAGGGGACAGATCCCTGATACCCAGCACTACCAAAATACAGAGGTTGCACAGTGGAAATACCAATATCTGTCTCCAAGCTCCATATCTGATGTTGCTTCACTGTGATTAAGAGCTTTGCAAGTTCAAGCTGAGAATAGGTCCCATTGTGTCACCTGCTGCAATATCTATGCTAAACAGAAAACAGGAAAAACATCATAATATCACCCAGTTCCCAAATTCTGGCAGTTGTGTCATGCCCCTTCACTCAAAAACCGTGTTTTCCCCCTGCCCCCAGTAGTCATTTGGGCCAGCAGAGCTTGCCTGTTTTCATGGTGCCTGGAAGAGGAATCCCAGCTGGTGGGAGAAGGAGGTGGGATCTACTGCTTCCTGGTTCCGTAGCAGATGAGCCTCGTAGCCTTCACTCCATGCTTGGTCCTTCCTCCAGGAAGGACCCCAGACCAGACAGACAGGCCCTGTGGGGCTGGGACTGGCCCAGAGCTGATCTGCTCTGAGGGAGAAGGGCATCTCTGAAGGCAGTCAGAAAGCATCAGCACCTCATCTTCCAGGCAACCCTCACGCCACTGTCACACGGCTACCTCACCCGTTACAACACACCTGACTCATGTCTGCATGTTTGTTCCTGCCCCGACCTCTGAAATACTCTTGGTCTTTACCCCATAACTTTTTCCTGCAGCTCAGCTGCCAGAGACAGTACTCTTTGAACTGTTCAAACAGGCTTTGCCTCTGAATTCATACAGAGCATCACATTGGTGCTTCACAAAAGCGACCAGTGTCACAGAGACTGGTCTTGGTCACTTGACATGCTTCACAAAGGCTACAAAGTCACAGAACTTGTTTTCCAGTTTTTACTCATCAATCACATGCAAAATAGGTTTTGCTTTTCCAAAAAGAGACAGTTATTTATGATATTTTGGATTCAGTTTTAGGACTTCTTGGTGACACTTGTGTTGTGATCCAGTTATTAAAGTTCTTAGAAACAGCTCTGCTCAAATTAAGGTACAAACAAGACCATATGCAAGTGACAATAGTATGAAGTTTTATTTTATAGTAAATACAAGACAGAGGGAGAGAAAGAGAAAAGAGAGACAAAAGAAGAGAAAGGAATAGAAAATGGGGGGGCAGGGGGAGACAGAAAGAGAGTGACAGAGACAGAATAAGGAAAATATCACCATGTGTGGATCCCAGTGATGTTCCAGTTCATCCTTTCCAGGTGGTCTTCTTGGTGGTGATGGTCCCCTTGAAAAGCACAGAATCCAGTGGGTTAATATAGCTCAGGCCAGATAGGAAAATCCAGGCACCTCCCTGGGGATGGGAGGGGGAGTTTGCCATTGTCTCTTACAACAGACTCTGGGTTTGTTGCATCACATTGAGTTCTGTGGTGCAAAGTCTCAGGAATTACTCTGGGGGGCACTTCGGGGGGCCCTTGATGGATTAAGACACCCCCCCATTTGCTCCTCACGTGAATGTCCTGTGGATGTGGCCTGTGGGGCTGGGGGTTCCATAGCCAGTTTGTGTCTCCTAGCAAATGGGTCTGTGGGCTATGGCCTTCCCCACCCCAAAACAAGCCAGAGATGATTCTTAGCAGGGCTGCTGGGTTTGGCTCACATTCTTTTCTTTGTTTACTTGGTTTTTTTCAGGCGATTGAAGAATGGGTTTTCCCTTTATCTAATCTCGGTAGTTTGACTTACAGTCCAAAGTTCCAGTCAGGCATCTTCAGGGAGGCTTCTTTGGTTGTAGTTTCTTTATATAGTTTTTGTTATAATGAGCAAAATTTCATAAACAATGTTTAAGGCATGAACCATTTCAGTCCCTGACAACTTGATGCTTGCTTTTCTGAGCCCTTTCCTTACCTTGTGGTGGCCAAATATGTTGATCCATCATTGATAATAATTTGGGTGCCAGCAAGCTGCAAGCTTTTTTCCCATGGTAGCCTTTGTTTGATGTTTGATTTTCTGGCATGACACTTGTCCATTTAGGCTTTCATAGACAGGTCTGTGCCAGAGAGAGCCAGGATACGGGAAAAAAGCTCTGCATAGTTAGTCCTAGTTTCATTAGGTCAATGAAAACCAAACCAAAACAGTTAACCAGGGTTGGACATTAGGGAGCTTGGTAAAGAACATGAATGCCTCTTTTTTCCATTCCTTAGAAGCAGGATGGGATTTATGTAACCTGCTGCCATGGAAAATGCTGGGAGCTGTTGGAGTCAGACTTTAATTACCACAACCCTATTTGAACATGCATTGCTACTGTACATTCCTGGCAGCAGTGATTTTGCCTGACTACTGTGATAAGTGATGGCTTTCGGCTTGATTTGCTTGTGAGTGCTCCTTCAAGTCATGGACTATCTTGTGGGGTACTGAAGGTATTACGTCCTGAATAACAAAAAGTAAATTGATGATGAAGTTTGAAAGGAGGATGAGCCAGCTTAGCAGCTGCTTGCTCCACAGTAAAGAGGTCCCACTTGTCCCCTCTTCTCCACAGCCCTCAACTGTACAATTTGCCTTGTCCTGGCTCTAATTGTGTGTGGTCACTCCAGGCACCCGAGTCAACTCGATAATCCAACAAGGTGGGTAATTTTCCAATGGTCAGTGAAGTGAATCAGCTCAGATGGTGCTAGTGAGGAGACCAGACCTTGCAGCCAGGGCCAGCATAAGGTAGGTGAGAGGCCCAGGCTGCCCCACCCTGGTGGCCAGGGCAACGCAGCCTCTTGCAGGTGCTTGCCAAACTGCAGCCCAGAGGAGGAGTGGTGTGCTGAGGTAATGAAGCAAAAGACATGGAGTGGGAGCAAGGAGTGAGAAGTGGGGAATGTGTCCAGTAAGTGAGAGGTAGAGCCACTGTCTGTGTCCACAGACGGCTCACTTTAGACCTGTTATTTCCAATCTCTCTTCTTTTTTGTCCTTGCTCACTTTACTTTTTGCAGGTGCAAGTAAGGTGTGTAGTGAAGATGAGGCCAAATTCTTCCTAACTGCCTCAGGCTGGTGCAGGGGCGTGAATGGAGAGGAGCAGATCCTTCATAAGCAAAGACTTGCAAATAGCTCCTCATTTGCAAAGAGGATATTTTCCCCCCTGAATTAACCAGAAGAACCACAAAGTGAATGAAAGGGGGTGAGTATGTCCAAATGGGTGATTGGTGTCTAACAACAGGAAAGGTGTAACAGCAAACAAGTGTTTGCAGGAGTGGAGGTGGTGCCTTTTTCTACTTGGGCATCTTGGACTTGCACCTACTCCTCCAGTTGGCAGCCAGAGAGATGACCCACTGCATGCCCAGGCCAGGCAGGATAGAGGGCTCCCATGTATGAGCTCAGAGATCCCAGGGATGTTACCCCTCCTGCAGTGACGGGATGAAGGATGACGTTGGAGAAGAATGGTCTCTTGGATTTCCATGTACTTCCAACAGAATTTCTCTGAGCACATAAGGCTGCTCCGTTTTGCCTCTTGCAGCATGTACTGCATTCCCAAATAGCTGTGTCATGGTGTCTGGCAATTCAGAAAGCAGGACCCAGTGAGATGGGTCCTGCTTGAACCACAGAGAGGGCTGCAGCCAAGAGTAATGGTTTGAGACAAAGCCTTGGTCAAGTAGCAAACAATCCAAATGCCTGGAGAAAGCTGGAGCCAGAGCTGGGAAACCAGGTTAGTGGACCAATGAGGGAGTGAATACATGTAAGAGCTAGAAATGAGAAGGGGTAATACATCTCTAGAAGACACGTCTCCTTTCCTGACTATTGTCCAGGGGAGAGTATGGGGGCTGCAGCTGAAGGAAGGGACATTGCTTTGAATATTTGCACACAATGCTGTGGATAGCACAGAGAACAAGCTGGCAACCCAGAGTGCTGGTAAGGTGCCCCAAGCACTACGTGGAGTTTTACCACATCCTTTGGCAAGGAACAAGTCATTAGTATCCAATTACACTGAAATCATACTTAATGCAAGACAGGTTAAGACAAAAAGAAAATAAAAACATACATTCACAGTTGCCAAGAGAGATAAACTTATAAAAGAGGTAGGTGGGGAAATGAGAAAACCAGGCTTCAGTTACTGGCTTTGAAGATTAAATCAGCACGGCTATTCTCTCATATCCAGGCATTTTGCTGCAGGCCCTCCTGACACAGTAAGGAGCAGACAGCCTACCTTCCTCCACACGTTACACCTCAGGCTGTGTTGACCAAGAAGCTTTTTCTTTGTGGGGGAACAAAGCACTTCTTGTGTTCTAAAAACTTTATGCTAAAACCCCAAATTCTTCCAATTCTAGGAGTTTCACCAGTTTGGTATAGAGCTCTTCCTATTTCTTTCATATTCAAGAGACTGGATGGCCTTTCTCTTGGCAAAAATAAGAATTATTTCATTCCTTTAGCATTACCTGGCCAGCTAACAATACCTTGGCTCGAGTGCTGTCATGGGAAAGGCACTGACTCAATGTCTCAATGACAGCATTGCTTTTTCTCTCTTCTTCTTTTTTTTTTTCCTGTAATAATGTAAACATCTCTTCTTTGCCCTGCCTGCTATCATTATTCTGGTGGGCGTACAGCAAAGTGCATGAGCCTAGTCAGCCTGGGTTTGGAGGGGATGTGTATTGCTTCAAGTTAGTGTTGGGAATAGAAGCAAGGGGAGCAGTTCTTGCCTGCTCAAGCAGAGGCTGCTCCCTGGTTGATGGGACTTGTCTTTTCAGGGAGAGGGCGAGACAGTCCACCCTTCATGGGAAAGGATATAGGAGATGAAGGTTGATGTGGGAAGGGACGGATGAGGAGCAGGTTGCTGTGGTGCTGCAAGAGGAGGAGGTATTGTGCTGGGCTTGAGAACTCACTTTTAAAGGACTTGTTCAGTTCAGAGGACATCCCGGGACTTACTGCTGTGCATGAACACACAGTCTCCTTCCTTAGCCTGCTATTGTGTCTTTTTCCCTTTGCATCTTCTACTTCCCTTGGCAAACATTCTCCTGCCAGTCTTACAAAGTGGCCTCACACAGGGACCACACGGAGATACCCGTTAGCCAGCTGGCAGCACAGTTTCCTCCCTAAGCTGGAAGGAAATGGTTCAGCACCTTTCTGCCCTCCTGCATGGCTCCTGCAGCATTTGGGGTGGAGCGAGGAGTGGGGGCAACACTGGACTGGGGTCAGAGACAAGAAGCACTCCTGCCTCCCACATTCTTGACATGCTTCCCTCAGAAAACTGTAAAGTAAGGGAAAGGCTGAAAATGAGAACACCAAGATGAAAAAAGGTGGAGCTTCCTGCTCTCCACATTGGCTCCTTGAGATGCTCTGCTTTTCAATTTCCATCTCCATGTATCCTGTGAGGTCAGGTGTAAAGAACATTTCACATGGGAACATGTTAACAAGTCACCAGAGAAAGGATGAGAGAGTTGACACCTTCTTCCTGCCTGACTGGATGACACCTGGCTTGTTACAGAGACATACTTCCCTGAAAGGGAATGATGGATGACTTCAGTTCTGGGAATGAGCATCTTGTCTGGACATTTTCCAGGAGCCCAAGGAACTGGCTGTGAGACCTGACACATCAGTAGCACCCCAGTGAATGCAACCTGAGACATTACATAACGCTTTTTGGGACCGCAGGACTGCCCGAGGTCTGCGGGGCGATGTCCAGCACTCAGTCAGACAGACGGCCTCAGAAGCGCAGTTTTTCTCTGTCTATCTATATATATAGTTATCAACTCCGCAGTGGGGAGCAGAGCGATGGTAATAAAGCGAGGCAGGAACAAAGAAGAGAGAAGAGACTTCTTAGCAGCAGCACCCAGGTTTATTGGGGGGATGCGGGCTACAAGAAACATGTGGGGGGGGGTGGTGACACGGAGTTTTAAGGGGAAAGGAAAGGGGTGGTCAGAGGGGAAGGGTTCAGGGATCTCTTCAAATCACAGAGTGATGAGGGGTGACAGTTCTCCAATGAGTTCTGGGCAAAGGCAGAACATATTTGCATTAGCCAATTAATGTAACAGAAAGGAAGAAGTTTCCAGCAACTGCTGAATACTAAAACAATCTGATGCATATTAAAATAACAGGGGTGGAACAAAATCTTTGACTGACAGGGCTAAAACGTGGCAGTTAGGGGATTTCCCCAAGCATGCTTTCTCCATCTTCCTCAGATTCGCTATCCTGGGAAGAAAAATCTATCCAAGTTATTTCTCTAGTTTTCATAGAGACAGCTGGCTGGGTCACTGCTACAATTACATGCAGAGGAAGCTTCTAAGGAAGCATCGCCCCTTCTCAGGGCAATCACCTGCATACCTGACAGTGGAGGAGAGCTCTTGCCAATTTCGATCAGCAAGGATAGGTGCCTGTATAGGTTTTTTTAAGTATTTAATAAATATAATATATTTTGGATGGATATTAATGGATTTCTCATGGATTAATTATTTTATTTCCATTTTTACTTCATCTCTTCTGGATTAAGTGGGATTTCAGTGTTACTGATTGCCCGCTGACATTGCTAGCTGAAGGTGACAGTGAACTGTTACCCTGTGGCCACCTAGCTCATGTCAGGCTCCTTGCCATGTTCTCTGGAATGCTAAAGTTAGTGACAGCCATGCCTGCCCCATTTTAGCTGCAGGAATGAGGTCCCTGATGAGTACCTCTGATGAAGGTCAGGGATGCTAGAGGCTTCCTCTGCTGGCAAAAGCAGCTGTGGACACTGGTGTGGAATGGGACAAAGGCTCTGGGTGTGATTTCTGAGGTTCCTCAATGTGTCTGTCAGGGGTCCAATATGAAGTTTAGTGATGAGTAGAAATCTTCCTCCCCATGCCAAAATCCCCTCTCTTTTGAGCTGGAATTAGAACCAGTGACTAAAGATTACTCCAAAAGCACTGCAGCCTTCTACCCTGGGAGCTGAGTTATCAAAAGATGAGATATGCAGTCCTGAGAGAAACTCCCAGCAGGTTCCTGCAGCAGCCCCAGTTCCGGCAGCATGATGGCAAGTAGCAGATGCATCACTGTGGGATATGGGAAACCAAGGCCTAAAAGGTGCCTTGAATACAAATTTCTGCACAGAACAATGCTGCTGCAAAGCTGTCAGCTCGTTGTGAAGTGCTTCATAGCACTGATTAGGGATGGAAATAACACCAAGGCCATACTACGTGGGTGACTGCAAGAGATGTGATCTGTAGTCTACTCTTACATAACTCTATTATCACCCCTCTCATGTTTGCGTTACAGCCTTTGGAATTATCAGAAGCAGGAGAGTGAGGCCATGTACTGCTCCAGCTTGTCACCTCTTACCTAAGGATTCCCCAAAGTAAGATTGTCTCCACACCTGCAACAGGATAGAGATGAGGTGAGCTGACCCCACGGCATTATAAAAAGAGCAACACAAGTGACAAGAGGAAGCAACACTTGCAATAAGCAGATCCATCAGAGGCTCTGTCTCTACACGACTTCTCCTTGCTTGCAGGCTTCATTAGCACTGCACCTCCAAATGCTGTGACAATGGAAATACACAACAGCCCTGGCACTGATCCTATTCTCTGCTTTGCCACCATATCCCAGCCTTCCCTGTGCCCTGCATATGCCTGTTCTCTCCCCCACTTGTCTTCTTCTGATCCAAAGAGTGGCAGTGACAGGGGATGTGAGGTCAGTGGTGCCCTGTTTTCCCAGCTTCTTGACCACAGTGGTGGGATAAAGGAGTACGTTCAGCTCACAGCAGCACACCTTTCCTTACATCCAGTGCTGGAGCAGCCTCACTCTGTACTGATAGCTGAGGTCACAGGGGGTCACCCTCTAGGCTGACAGGCTGTGTTTGGCTGCATCAGGGGGAGAATTTTGGAAGGAGAGGAAGACAGCCAGCCCCAACTCTGTCTTTCACCCAGATCATCATATGAGACTATTATGTGCCGCACTGCTTCCGGTGGGGGCACCGGGCGTCCGTCCGCAGTTCCAGGGGCTGCTGGGTTGCTCTGAAGGCACGGGAGGGCTGGCAAAGTTCCTGCAAGGTTTCACCCAACCCACCAATGGTACAGGTGCACTGAAGAAGGAGAGACAAGCGGAGGGGCTTTCCCAGATGGTTTATTTGGCACCGGGGCTGTGCCAGGGAAGCGCAAGCACACAGGGTGACAGTTACATATATACCGACNGGGGGCAGCAGTGCCTGACCATGAGATAAACCAAAACTTGGCCATAGCACACCGCAACAATTATGGTGCTGTTTCTTGCCATGAACTATGGGTTCATATTGCCCCATCCTGACTGCAGAGGGTAGAACTACATAGTGAGAGATGTACATCCCCAGTCAGCACAGGCAAAACACAAATCTTACTGCAAAGCTGCCCCCTCTGTGGCAAGGTCAAGGCCTTTTAAGAGACACACAGAATCTGAGTTATTCTATGGTGAAAGAACTTGCTGTGCACCCTTTCTTCCATTGCATTCCCTAAAGTCTGCCAGAATCAGAAGGGCTGACTCCTAGGGAACTGTCTGGTGTGGGGAAAGGGTGATGCAACACCACGTGTGTGGACATGGGCCGACGTGCTTGAGATGCTTCCTGAAGTGATAATTCAAAAGGACATTAATGTAATAAACTGCTGCTTGATACAATGAACACAATGTCACAGTGGATGGCATTCCTGATCATAGCTAAAAGTGCCTGGCTTGAAGGCTCTTCCAATTGTTTTTTTCCTTGCAAATGCCTGCATCTCTCAAGCATTGTGCTCCCCTATGCTCCCAAAAACTTCATGTGAAGGAGTGGGTGAAAGAACTTGGCTGGAAAATGGCCAAAAGGGAAACTTGCTCTTCTTATCTGACTTTCAAAAGGAAAAAAAAGGCATTGGTACTCAGGAATGAAGAATCATGCTGGTTTTGCTATATGCCTTGAGAGCATTTGCAGGGCAAAGGAACACATAAAAGGAAAACAGAAGAATTTGAAAAAAAACCTGAAGAACATTTGTTACCTCTGACACCAGTCACTTGATAAACATACACTTCACTGTTCTAGTAGCAACTTACTGTGTGAAAACCGTCCTGCCCCCACACACAGTATTTTTGTTTAGCTGTAATATGGAAATATTTTACCCTTTATCTTCAAGCACTGAATCTCTATTCCGTCCTGAAGGAGTGATCCTCAAGATCAGGGTGGATGAAAACATAACCTAGACTGTCCTGGGGAGCTGGGATGGAGTCTCAGTAGGTCTCTCATATGGTACAAAGTTTGTGCTGAGTATAGACTTAAAATCAGTCTCTCCTTTGAACTATGGACCTGAGCATTGTCCTGGAAAAAAGTATCCGCAGTCCTCTGTTCTGCCAGCTGAGCAATGGAGAGCATACAGAAATAGCATCAAGAGTGGTTTATGTCAAGCAGACCAAGGCTAGGGAGAAACCTGACACTGGGACAGGGTTGTATCCCTGTGAAGTGATGAGCTGACGCCAGCTGGGAAGCCTGAGCTGGATCTGTGCTATGAAACACAAGACCCTCTCTGTTGAACATTTCTCTCCTTTCCTACTGACAGAGCTGGGGCTGCAGCAGCGGGGTTTGAAGTGGAGGACTATGGCCTCTTAAGTCCAAAGCAGAAATCAAATCTGTCACCCAGCCAAAATTCCTGTAGTTAAATCTCTGCGATACTCTTTTCTTTAAATTCTGGCATGCTTAGGAGGCCCCCTAGCACTGCCCCTGCAGTGCCACCTCTGTTCACCCCCACTGCCACAGCACCAACTCCTCCACTACTAACCCAGAACCAATCATCCCTGTTATTCCACAAAATGCAGGTACCAGGGGAGGATCCACCATTCCTGCCTTTCTGCTAGCAGGGGAGACACCTAGCCATGATTTACAAACAGGCTGTCATGGGATGCTGTGATAGCAGAGTAGAGGGGAAAGGATCAGGGGTGTATTTGAAAAGCAGAGGATTGTGTTAAAATAGTAAAAGTACTTGGCTGCTTACTCTCCAAAAAGAAGTGGGATTTCCCCACTTTTCTAACTGGTGTGCTCTCCCCTTTTTCTAACTGCTTTTGTTTTACTTGTATCCTTTCTTCCTTCATGTCTCATTTTCACTGCAGGGTATGTTTGGGGGTGTGGAAAAGCAAGCCTGTTCCTGTTATCTGTGAAACTTGTCCCTAGCCCTGGAAAGGACCTATTTTTAGGTAGACAGTAGTGCAGTGCTATTCCTTTTCCACATGCAATACTTTCTCCAGTCCTTTGGACATGCTTTTATGCCTTGGTTGTGAAATATGGATCTCTTTCTAGCAGTGATGTGTGGAGGGGATGAGAGTTTGGGAATCTCTGGGTTTGTAAAGTTGCATGTGGCTTGGGGAGATGCTGAACTGCTCATCTCCTGTTTGTTATCCTACAGCTGGTCTTTTTAGGCTTACTGGTTTTTAGACTCTAGATAATACTGATAATTGCAAGGAAGATGATAAATGCCTCATGTTAATCACCATGTCTGCCTGAAGGGTATGGCTTGACCACCATTTCTTATCCTGATCTTGAGGACTCTGAGGAAACCAGGACTTTCTTTTGTGAGGGCTTTGTTCCCCTCTGTCACCTAAAGCTGGGTGACAGGTTTATGCTGGCTTGCTGGCACTGCAGAAGGGCAGAAGGAAGCCAAAGGATCCTCCCCCAGGCAGACAGCTGGGACAGTGACCCCATGTGTTGGTGTCATGATGATGGCAGAACCACAGCATGCAAGAATGAGTCCTAGATGCAGTTTGTCCACAGACTCCCAGTGTTGCAGGGTCTTTTAATTCAAATCTCTGTGGTTTGTCTGTTGTAATTTATGTTGGTACTACTGATAAATTTGGAATAGAAGTTATTATCTAGTTCATACGCCCTTTCATCTCGTGTCTCTCTGAGTTTGCTGCAAACTTTGGAAGGTCCTTGAGTGTGGATAAGCCCAGAGAAGGCTGCTTTTGAGCACAGTTCAGCTCAGGGCAGTGTCCATCCTCTATTCAAAAGACAAGGACAGACATCATCCCTCTGTCTGGTCTTTGTAGCTTGTCTCTGAAATCTCATGTCCCATACATTTGATGTGCTCCCAGTGACTCACCCTTGGAAATGCTTTGAGCTTTCCTCTTCTGCCGTGATTTCATATGCGCAAAAGGAACTTTCTAAAGATGTCATTATCTCCTGTGCTGGTCTTTGTTTTCCTGGAGATCTGAAACCAATCCTCAGACTGTTTTTAGAAGGTCTCCAAATACTGACCACATATGGCCTGTCATCACATACGAGGTACACGAAGACAAATATAGATATATATATATGTGTGTGTGTGTGTTGAGTGGAAAAAATGTCAGTCTGAAAAGGCAAGTTTTTGAAAGCACTTGTCTCTGTTGCAAAAGCTCTCTTTGGCTGCATAAATTGAGTCACACACAAGGGTAGTCTCAGTATTTATCGTGGAGTGTATATCGATCACAATAAAAGCATGAAATGCAAAGTATCATTTGCAGTTTGCACTTGTATAGGTAGGAGGGCTTCATCTTATAGCTGGCTTGTCGGCTCAGTAAGTTATTGCCAATGTAAGTGAAATTTGAGTCTCTGCAACATGCTGGCTGTAGGTGGGAATGTCGATGCTTGCTACCCGCTCCTGAGGGATTGTTCACGGCAGGGTAAATGGGCACAGACAAAAGGTGAGATGGATGGGGAGCCTACCCTAGCCTTCCTGAGGGATGTTTGGCTAAAAATGCAAATCTTTTCAACCAGAACAACAAGCAGAGTTATCAGTATGGGGAGAGGGGAAGGATGCATTGTCATTTTGCCCTACATCTCACATTTGGGTGAGCAGAATTGGAGATGGGAACCTCATTTTTGTTAGGATGTTGTGTTGCTCAGGCACCCACCCACCCTGTCCTCTTCCACAGCTGGGCTGTTGTGGAATGCCTGCAGGTGAGTCCCACCAGCCTCAGGAGTGTGGGGAGCTGCTGGAGCCAGCAGGATGCGGGTGGGTGTTGATACCTGACCAGGGAATGATGAGCAGCTCCCATCTGCTTTAGCCAGTGTAGAGGTCTCCCCACCCCTGGGCTGGGTGGTGGGGTGTTTGTTCATCCCCCAGGACAGGCAGAAAGTGGGCTCGCAGTAGGCCAAGGCACTGTCACCCCATGGACCAGGATGCTTCTCACCACCCACAGTGTCCAGGACAGAATACCTGTAACAAGGAGCCTTCTCCTTGCATAGTGTGCTTTGTCTCTGCAGGCTCATTGGGGAAACGAGTCATGTGGGAGCATATTTTTGACAGTATCCTCTGGCCAAAATATGATTTTTCTCTTTGTTTTCCAGTCATGCAAGGGATGATTTCCTGAGTGACACACAAGAGCTTCACAGCTCTTACAAGATAAGAGGTTGCAGAGGGGAATTCTGTGAATGCAAAACCCAGAGATATCATTATGGCATTGAAACCTGAACCTGGACATCACTCAACCTCTCCTTCCTCCTCCAAATCCCTCTCCTAAACCCACTGCTTTGCAGCCAGCTTTCCAGGTTCCAGGCCATCAGTCCACAGGCTATAAGCTGTTATTCAGCTGCAAAATAGAGGAGTTAGAAGTACTGTCTGTAAAAGCAAGCCTATCTTTAGGAATTAGTGTTCTGGTTGTGTAAACAAAGCCAGATAACACGCCTAGGCAAGCAATACTGAAAAAAAGATTTGTTCTTGGTGATGGCTGGCAGACATCCAGAGTTTCTGTCCAGGAGAGGGGTAAAGCAAGTCCTCTTGCCCTTTGTTTGTCCCTTGAGAGATGGCTTGACTTGGTGACTCTTCAGGGGTGGACAGCTGTGTATGCTGGTGGTGTTCCCCTGCAGGAGTGGAAGGGGAGGAAGAGGAAGGGGACAGGGCTGCCAGGGAAAGACAGGAGGGTTCCAGGCTCTTTCTCAGTGCGAGTTCTTTGAAGCTCATCCTAAGTAGTCCCTGCTGAAGACCAGCTGCAGGATCTTCCTGTTTCTCCTCAGTGTCTTGGACTTGGCTCTTCTCTTCCTCCTTGTTGCAGAGTGGTCATACAATGTGTGGCTTTCCTGGCACTTCTAATCCTGCCTTTGCAAGTGTGGTCAAGCCTTTGCATTTCTTTACCTATAATTTATTGCTGTGGTTCATAATACCTTGTCAGAAAAACCTATACTAATTTTTCATATGTCTGGACTACATATTCCTGCCAGAAAAATATTTCAGCTCAGGCCTGGTTGCAAAAGATGGGTTTATCTTTGTTTTGTTTACTCCTCTTTTTGGTTGTGCTGTTTATTACCTGTTCCATGTTAGCATGCTTCAGCACGCAGAAAGGGGAAAGCCAGCAGCACAGCCTTGTTGCCACCACATGTCCTCTGCAGATGCCTCAGATGTCCCACTCAGCCAGTCAACAGAAGGCTTCTGGGGGTCCCCACAGGTAGGTATAAATTCACCAGAATCACGTTACACCCTGAGAGGTGCTTCAGTTCATTCTCCAAAGGGCCAGCACAGGGTTTTTTCATGCCATGAACACCCCCTTCCCTACATCAGCATATGCAGGTGTTTTTGTGTGCTGACATTTCTAGCCTTCAGCTTTTCCCTCCAGAATTTCTCTGTTTCTGCCTGTGCAGTGAAGTGGAAATTCCTGCCCTGCCAGGTGAGGACAGCTTTCCTCATCTAATTCAGAGCCCTTTATTAAAGCAGGTTTTGCTGTGCGAGGGGCAGCTGACAAAAAATTAGGAAGGCAAGAATGGGGCGTTCAGATTCCTCCAGATGCAAAAGTTACCTCTGACCCAGCCATGGAAGGGAAGGAAGGAAGATAAATATCTTCTTGCTGTTGCCAGAGAAGGCTCCCTGCCAGCCCTGCCAAAAGCCCCAGCTGTCCACAGCTCAGCTGCCAGAGCAACTTCTCCCACTGGACTCCAGGCTCTTGTCCACACCAGGCAGTCAAAGTAAAGGTGTGATTTCAAATGGGTTTAACTAAGCTATAGCTAATTTCCCATCAATGCAAGACTTAGAAAAATCGATTTGTTTTTATGGAACTGCTGACAAATGTGTGTAAGTTTATGCAGGGAAATTTCCAGCTCCGTGGGCTGCAAATGAGGACTTCACTCAAACACTTAAGAAGCATGTGAGGCACTGAAAATAAAATAATCAATAATATATTTAATTTATGTTATTTATTACAATTGCATGCAGAAGATAGTATTCATTTTCATCCAGAAATCAATGAAAACCTTCACTTTTATATTTTCCTGGAGTGCACAGTTTCCAGGCTGCTGTTACATGCAGACTGAGGGCCCTGCTTTAGAATTGGGGTCTGCCCCTGGATGCGTAGGGCACTCACTCAGCTGCTCTACTACATTTTTCAGATGCAAGCCCTATACAGTGTCGTGGTTTGACCCTGGCTAAGTGCCAGGCACCCATGGCAGCCACTCACTTGTTCCCTCCCCTGCCACAGCTGGGCAGAGGAGGGAAGGCGAGGGAGGAAGAAAAAAAAGGGAATTAACACAAAGATCCATGAGCTGAGATAAGGAACTGGAAGAAAACGCTCTAAGGACAAAGCAGGCTCAAGTTGCAAAGTGAAATTTATTACTACCCGAGTTAGAAGGAGGATATGAGAAGTAAAACTAAACCTTTAAAAGACACCCTTCTTTTCCCTCCCCACCCCTCCCTCCCTCTCACCAACAGTGCGAGGGGGACAGGGTGTGGGGTTTCAGGTCATCCCATTTCCAGGATCTTCTTCCCCTGCTTAGGGAGAGGAGTTTTTTTCTCTGCTTTTGCCGTGGGGTCCCTCCCACGAGAGACAGTTCTCTGTGAACTTCCATGGCGTGGGTTTACTCGTCCACAGGATGCAGTCCTCCAAGGACAAACTGCTCCAGCATGGAAGCAGGGGGCCCCTCTCTCTCCAACCGGGTCTCCCACCTGGACTGCAGTTTCCTCTGACATCCACCCACTCCAACGTGGTCACCTCCCCCACAAACTGCAGGACTTTTATCTCAGTCTCTGTCTCTCACTGGGCTGCGACTGCTACAGCTTCTTCTGGCATCTCCGGCTACTGCGGCTTCCTCTGGCATCCATGGCTACTGTGGCTTCTGGCATCTCCCCGCTCCAATGTTGGCACCTCACCCACGGACTGCGGGTGGCTCTGCATCCCTCATGGACCCCATTGACTCCAGGGGGGACACCCCGCCTCACCATGGGCTCACCACGGCCTGCAGAGGAATCTCAGCTCCAGAGCCTGGGGCATCTCCTCCCCCTCCTTCTCCACTGACTTTGGTGCCTCCATGTTGTTTTCCCTCACATGTTCTCACATCCTCCTCCTTCTCTAACTAACAGCAGCTGCATGCACACTTTGTTTTGATTTTTCCTTATATATGTCATCACAGAGGCGTAACCAACCTTTCTAATTTGCCCAGACATGGCCAGTGACATGTCCATCATCTTCAGAGCCATCAGAGATTGGATCTGCTGGAAATGGTGAAGAATTCCAGAAACTTCTCACAGAAGCCATCTTTATGCCCCCCTCCCCACTACTAAAACCACAACATACAGTCATAAGACAGAATAAATGGTAGAGGTTTCTACAACACACTGAACTGAAAAAAGTATTGTAGTTATTGATCAAAAGAGAAGAAAATATTCTGATTACATGTACAGTATGTTGGCAAAGTGATTTGATACAGTAATGCAGGAGTTTTGGTTTAAATTTGAGCATGGGATATTTATTGCTTGTACAGTTGTGTGATAAATTATTGGTAAGTAGAAGCACAGATGGCTTTCCCTTAAGATCAGGCATCGCATGTCACAAATTATCTGGGAAATTGTCATTTTAAAAATAACTCTGGAACAAGGGCAAAGCTGAAAGGGATATCAGTGTCTAATAAACAGATATAAACACAGCAGTGCCCAAAACTATAATATATTTGACTTAAATGATCTGAGAGAGAGCATATACAATTAGTACCTATTCTCTAGCAGCACAAATGAAAGCCTTTCACACTGTATTTCTTCTATTTCTTTCTCATCAGGAAATTCAAATAATGTTTTTCATGCATATTTAACCTGCCCATAGAGTTAATGGCATGAACAGTCATGTTAGATTTTTGTATTACAGCTCCTAAGACCAAAATCTTACCAGAAGAAACTTAAGCACCGTTATAGGCAGGCAATTTTGTTTGTCTGGTTTTCAAGGTGGTGAGACATTTACACCTTGAAGTGTTCAAGCTCCAGAGCAGCCATTGCTCCTATTGTCTACTCCAGTAACCATATGTACTTCACCCACTTCAGGAAAAGTAGGATCTGGGAGCCTGCCAAAACACATGGGCAAAACTACATCATGCCTCTCATGGCCACAGCTGCTCGCTCACAAAAGAGCATTTATTGGGCTGCAGGATGTGGCTGTGCAGTCTGGGGCAGCCCTTTGCTCTCCATTGACCTGCAAAGGTAAGGAAAAGGAGCGGATGGCCTTTGCTTATCACTCCCCCAGCTCCTCGAGGGGTGAAGGCTGCCATGTGTGAGTGAGGAGAGCCAGGGCCTCTCCAGCCTCCCCCCCTTCCCCCAGCAGCCGTCACCTGTCCCAGCCTGTTCTGCTCTCAGCGCATATATGGGCACGGCAGGACGGCAGCTTGTGACGCAGCGCTGCTAAAAACAGCCCCGGCCTTGCTCAGCCCCTCGCTCAAACAATGTTCTCCGGCCTGAGCAACACACAGACCCTCTGATCACAGCACAGTCTTGGGCTTATTTCAAGGGAAATTAACCCCGGAACGTCTCCACAAGGCCGTGGCCCTGAGCGTATGCCCCAGGAAAAGCTAGGGATGAGCACCTCCCTGAGCTACAAGTCATTCTCCAAAGAGCAGCAAACTATGGATAACCTGGAGAAACAGCTGATCTGTCCCATCTGCTTGGAAATGTTCACCAAGCCAGTGGTCATCCTGCCCTGCCAGCACAACCTCTGTCGGAAGTGCGCCAGTGACATCTTTCAGGTAGGTTTCTTCCCACAGAGAGCTCTGCTTCCCAAGCAGCACTGCTTGGAATGAATGGGAAAGTAGGTTTTTTTACATGTTTAGGTAGATTAATTTTAACAGTTGGTGAGACAGGGTGGGGGGAGTGATTTAAGGCCACAGTTGATATATCCAGAGGCCAGGGCTGAGCTCACAGCAGGTGAAAGTGCCACTTGTTGGCTGTGGTGACATGGTCAAGTGTGAGCTGAGGGACTGACCCCTCGCCCAGCAGTCACCAGGTGCTTTCCCAGAGGTGACATGTCGGAATTACCCTCTCATTGGGCATAGTGACAAATGGTTTCCTACCATTTGGTGCTTCTGGAAGAGGCTTTCATGGTTTTTCATGGCCATACCCCCCTCTCCTTGTGCTGCTTGGCAAGAACAGGCCTCCAACCCCTACCTGCCGACCAGGGGAGGTACAACTGTGGCGTCGGGAGGCCGCTTCCGCTGTCCCTCCTGCAGGCACGAGGTAGTCCTGGACCGACACGGCGTCTACGGGCTGCAGAGGAACCTGCTGGTGGAGAACATCATTGACATCTACAAACAGGAGTCCACAAGGTAACAAGAGAATGTGTGTCCTTCAGAGGACACACATGAGGTTGATTTAGTTGTTTTGTCTCTTGGAAAAGCAGAAAGCAATCGTACTGCTATGCCTGACTGTCTGCTGCACAACGAAGTCAGCTCTCACTGAGCACAGAAAACTATCCAAATAGATGCTGAGCTTCCCTGTTTCCACTTGCAGCAGAGGATTGGGCCCTGTTTACTCACATGAGCAACACTAACCTGTGCAAGCAAGGCCCTTGACATCAGCACAGCTACTCACACAATTAAGGGAACAGTATCTTGGTTAACATCATTTATTGCAGGAACAGTTCGGACAATTCTTATCTGTCTTTAACCTGTGTGTTCTCATGCTAAAGAAGGGAAAGGATTTCAAATTTTGTTAGAAAATCCTGAGGTATAGACAGTGCAAACAAGAAGAAAACTGAATTTCACACAGAAGGTACCCTGCTTCATAATTCCAAATGAAAATTCCATTAAAAATATCTCCATTCCTGTCAGCTTGGGATGTAAACTTATGAAATCAAGTCTTATTTAGGAGTCCATAAAAGAGAAGGAATAGCCAGAAACAACACTTATCAGAGTTGTGTGGCTGTGCATAAGAATCAAGACCTCAGGGCAGAGGATTGGGTTAATTCTAAAAAGTTTAAATTCTAAAAAGTCTAAATTACTCCTGAGTGGTAATTTCTTGCTTTTGATGTGTAATGGATCCAGAAATAGAAAAATGTTTTCTCATCTCTATTTCCTTGGGATGAGTTGGATGCATGGTACCACTGTGGAGAACATAGTAGGGGGGAAGGTGAAGGAGATAATCCTCTTCCTCTACTCTGCTGAGACCCCATCTGGAGTACTGCATACAGCTCTGGGGTCCTTAGCACAAAAAAGACATGGACCTGCTGAAGTGAGTCTAGAAGAGGGATGCAAAGATGCTCAGAGGACTGGAGCATCTCTCCTCTGAAAGAGATGGGGCTGTTCAACCTGGAGAAAAGAAGGCTCTGGGGAGACCTTAGAGCACCTTCCAGTGCCTAAAGGCCCCCTAAAGGGGACTTACGAGAGAGCTGGAGAGGGACTTTTGACAAGGGCCTGTAGTGATAGGACAAAGGGGAATGGCTTTAAACTGAAACAGAGTAGGTTTAGATTAGATATAGAAAGAAATTCTTCAATATGACACACTATGTAGCACTGGCACAGGTTGCCCAGAGAGGCTGTGGATGCTCCATCCCTGGCAGTGTTCAAAGCCAGGAGGAATGGGGCTTCACACAACCTGGGCTAGTGAAAGGTGTCCCTGCCCAAGGTAGGAGCATTTGAACTATAGATGGTCTCTCAGGTCCTTTCTAACCCAAACCATTCTATAATTGTATGATTCTCTGATGAAGCTGACCTGGCCCCAGGCCACCATGCAAGGAGCTCTCACCCAGGGAAGCTGTTTTTTGTCACCAACATGGATCCTTAAAGTTAGTTTTTCATGGCAAGGTGTTTTGTTCACCTGGAAGGTGTAGTCCTGGCCATGCTCCCTGAGAGTCTTCTAATCCCAGCACAACAAGGAGCTGGGTTTCCCAGGGACAGTGAGGTGGCATCATTGGCACAGGTGGACACAACCATCAGACCCCCGTCCCTGGGATGGCTGAGGATGTCTCCTCCAGCAGAGGAGGACAGTCACCAGCAGAGAGAATGTTTTGGAGCCTGACAGAGGCTTTGGCTATTCTCAGCTGTTTGGATCTCTCTGGGGACTGTTGCGACTGGGCATAGGTTGAAGCTCCAAAGCACTGGAGAGCATGAAGTTGGCTTAAAATTGTCCTTTCTGTTGCCCTTTGCGTTCAGTGCCAAGTAAAGGTCAGCTACCCCTGTGTTTGTCATTGATACTCAAATATTATTTTAGTCAGGAAAATCTCAGAGGAAATGAATCGACAAAGCTGCAATGGTGGACTTTGCTTTTGACTAAATAAGCTGGACATGTGTGGCCTCACGTCTTCCTTGGTTTTGCTTTTTTTTTCCAGCTCACAGTTGTGTTTGACTCCAAAAAAAAAAAAAAGAGAGAGAAAAAAAAATAATAAAAGACATTAAAGAAATAAAGCTCCTTTCCCCCACGTAGTTCATGGGCAATTGAAACAAAATGCAGTTAAACAGAAATGTAAGAATAAATTTAGTAGATTTTAAAAAAAATCCACAGAAGTAAAACACATAATGAATATAATGGGAGAATAGAAAAAAATAAAATGAACATATATTTGCCCAAAAGATTTATTTATTTAATCCGTTAAGGTGCTTATTTAACCTTCATGTATGTCCTTAGAATGAAAGTTATTGTCAGGGTTATGTAGTAGCAGCAATGCATAGCAGTGTTATCTAAACTATTTGGCCCTTTGTGAGCCTCAGCTGCTTATCTCCCTCTGCCTAACATTCCTTGGGCTCCCCTGAAAGTGTGAGCAGATCTTTCATTGCTTTTCCCCATGCTGTTCAACTGAAAGCAAAAAGTGAAGGGAAATCAAGCCTTCCCCACTTCTTCCTTTTGTACCAGTCTCCTCCATACTGACAACAGGGGTCTGGCAGAGATATGGAGGAAGAAGGGTGAGATGTGATCTTTGCCTCCTTGTTCTTCACAAAACAATTTTTCAAACTGGCAGCACCTGTAATTTCCAGACAGACACCTCTTCTCCTCAAGTTCTCCTGTGGGTATAATTCACTACAACTGCATGTGCCAGAATGATGCCAGCTCCCATCTGCATTTCACATGAACTTAGAGTAAAGGAAGAGTAAAGGGAGCAAGGGAGCAAGCTTTGGCTCCTGCTTAGGCAAAAATAGCTTATTTCAAAAGTATTGGGGTTTTTTGCAATTGGATTTTCTATTTGAATTAAGGAATTGGGGTTTTTTAATAAAAACTGGGGCAGGAGCTGGACTATGAGGTTGGGAGAGTCCACCTGAGCCTTCATATACAGCCCCTCCTATTACTAAGTATCACATCATATGGTCTTTTATCCCATTGCTCATCAAATTCCAGCTGATGGCAGCATAGCCTGTTGCCCAATTTAGAATGTGTTAGCAACACAAGGGAAGAATTCTTCAAGCAGGAGGTGGCTTGTACAAAGCTTTAAAAGACAGCAAAGGACTGAAAACAGTGCAAAATTGAGTTGGCTAAAAATTAAAGCAGCCTTTGAAAATCTGTAGGCCAGTGATCACCTAAACTATCTGAGGAACATCAGAATGCCTGCTGTCACCAGGAAAGGGTAACAACAGGAGGCTGTGACTTTTTGTGAGATCTGGCAGGTTCTAATGATCTCAGCTGGCTATTCCAGATCAAAAGGTGCTTTGGGTTTTGTTACCAGCTGCATTCTGATCAGGGAGGGTCAAGCACTCTTTCTGCTTTGCACTTACCAGGGAGAGCCTGAGGAACAGGCTGTCCCTGCAGCCCCGAGCATGGATGGAGCAGAGTATGCAGCCAGGACCAGGCTGTGCTGACAGCAGGCCGCATGGGCTCTGTGATGGTGCTGACGTGCTGAAGGGCCCCGTAGCCAGCACTGCCAGAAGCCTCTGTCCCTGAAACTTCTGAGGTCTTAGCCCAAACTTCCAAGGTAGGACGTGTCTCTCTAGGCCAGGCTGCAGGGGTGTCTGGGGATCTCAGACAGGCTGGGCCAGGGAAATGTAGTCCCTGACCACAGGTCACCAAGCGAGGAGGAGCCCCACAGGCTTTGCAGTGAAAAAGATGAGGTGCAAGATCACCTGGATCTTCTCCAACTTCCCACGAGACAAAGCCCCAAGCTCACCTGTACCAATAGTTTTCTTGGGCTGGGCATTTGTTGTCTTGAACAATGTTCATTTTCTTTTTTTTCTTTTTTTTCTTTTTAATGGTAAAAGGGTGAGATGTTGTCCTGAACAATGTTCATTTTCTTTTTTTTTTTTT
>VYZT01004841.1:174302-193806 GCA_013400735.1 Pomatostomus ruficeps | reverse complement strand
TTTTTTCTTTTTTTTTTTTTTTTTTGAGCAGAAAGAAAGAGAGGGCAAAACCCTCTGCCTTTATTTATATGTTTTTACAAATCACTGTGAATTAGAGGTAGAAATCAACACTTCTTAATTCTACTAGTCAAAGCATCAATCAATCATATTTCTCCACTCAGTATACTGGAATTATAAACACGCATACAGTTAGAAAAAACATAAATAGTTGCTAAGAAACCATGGCCATGTTTACAGAAGAAGTATGAGAAATTTTACAAAAAGAAAAAACACTGAGAACTGCAAAACTCAGAGCAACAGGCATTCATGTCAGTAACAGAGCTACAGGGATCCTTATGTCCATATGAACTTCTATAGCTTTGTCATTTTTAAGCCCCATTTCTACCCTGGGTATTGGCGGGCTTTTCACTGCTTTTGAGAGAGTCCATCATTGTGGCTGATTTTCAAGGACCACCTTCCTCCAAGGTCAGAAATGGTCTCTCTCCATATACAGGAACTCAAGCAATGGTGACAGAATACCTGCATTGATTAAGAGGAAGCTTCTGATAAAAATACAACATTTTTAAAAAAGCAAAAAGAAGATAGGCAGGTGATTCAGGAAGATTCTGAGACACTCTCCAAGCATATACAGATGAACTTAGAAAAGCCAAAGTCCACTCGGAACTGAATCTGATGAGGGACATGAAGGCTAGTGAGAGCTTCTACAGCTGCATCAGCAGCAGAAGGAAGATAAGGGAAAGTGTGAATTCACTGCCAAATGGAGCGGGACCTCATGTAACACAGGATGTAGAAAAGGCCAATGTACTCAATGCCATCTTCACCTTAGACTTTACTAGTAAGTTCAGTTTTAAGGAATCATGGTACCCTGAGATCAATGGGGAAAGTCTAGAGCAAGGAAGACTCACCTTTGGTGGAGGGGGATCAGGTTAGAGAATATTTTTAAAAAATTTGACATCGTGATGGAAGGCATCCATAAGTGGTGAGGGAACTCACTTATATTATTGTAAGGTCACTTGCAATAATCTTTGAAAGGCTGTGGTAATTGGAATAGTTTCCTCTGGACTGGACTGGAAGAAAGCAAGTGTTCCTCCAATCTTCAAGGAATGCAAGGAGGAGAATCAAGGGAACTACAATGCACACTGGTCCCTAGAAAGTATTTAATGCAAACCCTCCTGGAAACCATTGCAAATTTATAAATGACAAGAAGGTGATTAGAAATAGTCAGCATGGATTTTTGAAGAGGAAATCAGCATGACCAACCTAGTAGCCTTTTACAGTGAGATAACTAACTCAGTGCATGAGAGGAGAGCAGTAGATACTGTTTATCTAGACTTTAGACACTGTCTCCTGTGACATCATTATTGATAAACTGTTGAAATAAGGTCTAGAGTGGAGAGAAAGTGAACTGGACCAAAAACTGGCTGTACTACCAGTCTCAAAGGGTCATGGTGAGCAGCATGAAGTCGAGTGGAGGCCAGGCATTAGCACTGTATGCCCAAGATTGATCCTGTGGCAAATTCAGTTTCTTATCTTCAGTAATGACCTGACTGCGCCTCATAGAGCCATGCAGGTCCTCTTCATCCCCTGACCAGGTGCAGACACCAGGTGATGTGATAGCACAGGAAGGGCTACAGTTGTCTTAAGATCCTCAGTAAAAACACTATCAAAATTGGATTCAGGAATTCAGTAGAGACCTTTTAGGATTTGAAAAAATCCTACAGAAAATATTCTTTCTAACAGTAGTTTTCCTAAGGTCTTGGTATATTCTTTATTAAAGTGTACTTCCTTATGTGCTCAGCAATTTTGCATTTCCTCACCAAACCACAGTCACAGAATGGTTGAGATTGAAAGGAACCTCTGGAGGTCATCTGGTCCAACCACCTGCTGTTCAGGCAGGACCACCTGGAGCCAGTTGCCAAGGACCATGTCCAGATGGCTTATGAGTATCTTCAAAGAAACTCCAAAACCATCCTGGGCAACATGTGCCAGTGCTCAGTCACTCTCACAGTAAAAAAGTATTTCCTGTTGTTCAGAAGGTACCTCCCATGTTTCAGTTTGTGCCCATTGCCTCTGGTCATGGCATTGAAAAGTGCCTGACTCCATCCTCATTACACCCTCCATTCTGGTATTTAGATAACTGAAGGTATTGATAAGATCAAGGTCATTGTTAAGATTCCCCTTAACCTTCTCTGATCCAGACTGAAAGTTCCAGGTCTCTCAGCCTTTCCTCACAGGAGAGCTGTTGTAGACCCTTAATCATCTCCATGGCCCTTTCTCTGGACTGGACACTCTCCAATATATCAATATCTCTCATGTACTGGTCAGTCCAGAATGGGACCCAGTCAGTACTTCAGGTGTGGTCCAACCACAATTCCACTGGGTCAAAGAGAAGAGTCCAAGGAATGAGACTACAAAGTTGTCAGGACATTTCAGCAACCTGACATTTCTCTGGTCACAAGCACAGCTGTGGTGAATCTTTTCTGTTACTAGAGCTATGCAGTCATTTTCCTATCAGCTGCTCTTTAATCTCCTGTTTTAGAAGCAATCTCCATTTTAAACCTAGGGGTTGTGTTTTGGCCTTTGCTACTTCACCATAGATCTAGAGGATCCTTTCTGAAGTCAGGGAATGGTGTGCTAAAAATCTAACAATCTCCCCTTTTGCACAGCCTGGGGAGGAGACTGTAAATCTGTTTATTTCTAGTCTTCTGACATTGTCTTCAGGGCTCCACTAGTTCAGGGAGTTCTGCCAGGTTTCTTCCAGCTCTTCGTGGCACCTTTGAAGGTTGGCTGCTTCTGGTTGAACTTGCTTGACACCGTCACCTTTTTGCTTTATGTAATGTGTCTTTCATGCAAGTGGAACCCTTCCAGTGTCAAGTAAAATTCTAGTAGTTTCTGGCTCTGGTCTCGTAAATATTTGCAGGAAGAGCTGCTATCTCAGGCTTAATTAATCACTTTAAAATTCATTGTATTGCCCTCACATATGGGCCCTCCCACTGGTGCACTATGACATGAATATATTAGGGGCTGTTTGCAGTAATCTGCAGACAATGTAAAGCATTTCTTATGGAGGAGACACACCTCTTTTGATTAGCATTGAAACCATGCTGGGTTTGACAAAATGCCTTATGTTAATTAATGCTGGAAATCTGACCCAAATAACACAGATTTTCTTCAGAAGTGTTTGTCTTGTTTTATTCGGGTATATCATGTTATATGGCAGAATACAGTTTTTCCTTATGAACCCTTTAAATCCCAGGGCACTCTTGAATTTAAAAAAAACCATGAATGTGTGACACATTTTTTTATTGCTAGATTTTTTTATAAAAATGCATCTAACTGATCATATTCCGTTCCCTTCAGAAGAAATAATCTGAACTTTTTCAATAAAAAATAAATGCCATATCCACTCTACCAAACTGTATGGAAAAACTCTACTGTAATATAATATGAAAGAATTATTTTTTCCCCATACATTTTAAGTTTTAATAGAATGACTGGTTGCCTCCTTGCTACAGAACTCTGTAGAATGGCTTTTAAAAAGGTTCCCATGTAATTCCTTTAAATTCCGTACTTTCTAATGATGAAAAAATATATTTATATGATGCCATTTTTCCACTTGCTACAGGTAAGTCATAGTTCTCTTTCCAAAGAGTAGCAGAAGGGGATAATGGTTTATGCTGAAAATATTTAACATTGCCATAGTAGCAGTGGTGGCTTTTGAAGGCTTGAACCCAGACACACTCTTGCCATCAGTCTATTAGCCCCTGTCTTCTGTACCACATCCTTACACACTCATGTGTTCGCCACAGCTGTGCTCAGGGTGTTAAGCCTGAAGTGTGGGCTCAAGAAAGTGCCACTGCCCACACACACCAGACCAGAGCTGTCACTTGCACTGGGAATGTCAGTTAAGTGGCTCATTTGAAGGAAGCTACAACTAAATTAGTTCCTAAGATAGCAGTTTGTGTAGACCTGTGTGTGTACAGCTAAATTGTTTTGGTGAAGAGAAGGTCAGACTGAGCTGTAATGTGTCAACAGTTACTGCCTTAGCGCAGGAGAGGAACACTTGTGTAGCCCATGCCCCTTCTGCTGGATACAGCTGAGTTAACTACTGGTAAAATGTTTGACACTCTAAATTTAGATGTGTGCCATCTGGCTGAAATTTATTTGTGTGACACCTTGTTTTGCTTACTGGCCTAATGTAAAGGCTGTAAGGACCCAGTGTTTTTTGATATTGACAGTCCTGACCAGGGCCTCACAAAGCTCATCAGAGAGATTTAGAGTTACGGGCCTAAAGTTCCATCAGTATCTACAACTCTTGTTCAAAATCAGTCCCCTACATAAGAGCTTTGATGTATTAAGCCAAGTGCACAACAATTTGCATGATGAACCAGAAAGAAAATACATGTTTCATATCTCAGATTGATGTTAGATAACATGCTAATTAAAATACATGAGTGGTCTGAGTCCAGGCTTAGGCTATTTAAATTTTTAAATATGAGCAAGGGTTCTGACACACTCCCAGACACATTCCTCATTCATATGGCAATCCCCATATGAAGTCATGTTGCTATATTGTCATCACATCATGTTGTGTCAGGACACTAAGCTGTACCACTGTTTCTTTAGTCATCCCATGCAGTGGGTTTCAGTCTATGCTGTGTATTCAGTCAGCCTTGGATGCTGCTATACAAATGTACCATATTTCAGGCTAATACCCTAAGTGTTGTTGTCAGAAATGCATGAGCACCATGTTTATTTTAAACTTGTTTTCTTTTGCAGACCTGAAAGGAAGTGTGACCAGCCAATGTGCGAAGAGCACGAAGATGAGAGAATTAATATTTATTGTTTGAACTGTGAAATGCCCACCTGCTCCTTGTGCAAAATCTTTGGTGCCCACAAAGACTGTCAGGTTGCTCCTCTCACAAATGTTTACCAGCAACAGAAGGTAAATAGTTTCTTGTTTCTCAAAGTCCTCGAAGAAACTGACAGGACAATCAACAGGAATGTATTCCCATGAGCTTCCTGCGAATTTCCAAAAGGGTCTGGGGGTGCCTTTGCCGCTCCTGTGTGTGACTGAAAGGCTCTTATAAATCTGTGGGAACTGTTTACAAACACAGGAAAATAAATTTAAGAGACATCACACAGAAAGATATTACAGTGTCCCAATTTTGATGTGGAGCTGAGGATCTCTCTTTCAATTCCTAATCCCTTTTTTTCAGTGCTTTTAGATCAGCAAGGGGAATTTCCAGCACTAGGAACTGGAAAGAGAACAGACCATTTCAAATCAAATAGTTATCTATCAGGCACTTTTACATTTAAGCATCCTATTTTTAAGAAAAGTTAAGTGAAAAACCTCATCCTGCAAGTGAATGAAGGAATATTCAATAGTTGGCAGCACAGGATGTACCTAACATCTTCTGCCCTTGCTGTCACCAGTAAAAGACTTGTTTATTTTTAATACAGTATTAATTTAAAGCCTGACTCACTGGGTTATCCTCCTGAGATAAACAGCTCATTTTTCTGGAGGGCCCCATTGGGGCAAGCAATCAGACAGGCCAAGTTTGCAATCCCAGCCTCCAACTTTGTCACACAGATGCTTGTGTGTGTAAACTACAAATGAGGAGTTGCTTAGGAAAGTAGTTACAAACATCCTTTTCAATCAAAAAAAGGTGGGAGAAGGAGGAGAAGTTTCTTGGACTGAATCCATGCCCCAAATCACTTATTTTGCATGGAGATTTGCAATCTGTGTTTTCCTTTCCAGAGTGCCTATGGAAAGGGGCTGTCATGCCCAAGACGGGAGGCATAACCGGGAGGCATAACCTGGAGGCTGCAGGATGCATGCTTCAAAGGATCCTTTACAGAGCTGTGAAGGACTCAAAGGATCCTGCACAGAGCTGTGGAGGCCATGAACACAATTGTCTCTGTTACTACAGAGGTGTGCAAGGGTCCCTTGCACTCCTAGCACCCCCCCAAGTTCCCTAGGACTGGCTTCTTTGTCTCTCTTAGGGATACCTCACAATCATCTCCATCCCCACACTCCAGTTATTTTCTTCCTCCGTTCATTTCCCTTGTGCCGTGGTTCAGCGTCCACCTTCCTCTCCTCCTTTTCTCCTGTGCCCTCGCACCACAACCCCAACCCCACTGCCTACATGCCAGGGATTCTGTAACACTTTGGTCCCTCCAGGTCCATGGGCCACCTCCATACCAAGGCCAACAGCTACAGACCTCAGGGAAATACCACAGTGCTGTGGCTAGACCCAGACACTGAAAAAACAACCCCTCAAGAGACAAAGTCTTTCAACAAACTCAAAGGAAATACTTGGGGCCTGTTGAAACAGCACTTCAGACAAAAGCATCTAAAAGAACCTCCTAGAACAAAGTGCTTCCTTCTTTCCAAACCACAGCTTCTTCTACATTAAAAGTTCCAAAATGTCAGTGTTTTCATAGTGTGTTGCGGGAGGAAACAAATGTTAAAGTACAAGCAGGTATCTTGTGGGCACCTAAAGCTCCAATTTTTCTCAGTTCTGGTGAAAAGACAAAGTAATATCCTGAGTATGGCTTATTTGTCTCCTGCTCCCCACTGTTAGCTGTTTCATGCTGAAGTGTGATGGCACCTAACACCCTTCTGCTTGCTCTCCCCTTACTGCCTAGTCTGAGCTGAGTGATGGCATTGCAGTCCTGGTGGGGAGCAATGACAGAGTGCAAGGGATCGTCACGCAGCTGGAGGAGACCTGCAAGACCGTTGAGGTAGGTACCACCTCTTTAAATGTGGTTATTTCAGTGTGACATTGAATCCTTTAAACTTCTGGTAATGATCATTCTTTAACAGACCTCACTTTACCCAACTGCATTCCCAGATCGTTTCACTAAACCATTCCTCGTGGCTTTGTACATTATCAAGATGTACTGCCTCAGCCAAAGGATACATCCTGCTCAGCAGCTCTGATATCTGTTGTGTGGTGGAGGATAAAGAGTAAGGTTAATCCATATCAGCAAGTCTTGCTCAATATCCCTAGTGGAATAGGATCTCAGTGAAGTTAAAAGCAGATCCACCAAAATGCCATCAACTCCCAGCTCATTTAACATCTAAGATCAGATTCTAGAGGTGTACAAGACCAGTATTAGTCTGAAGTCTGACAGGTCTGGTGAACAGAGCCTTAGTCTCAGCCACAGGGTAGGCACAGCATAGTTCACAGGTGTGTCAGTATTTGCTCTGTATTTGGTTGCTTTGCCTTCTACACAGAATTAGTCTTTTAATATGTTGTCCTTTAAGGAGTCTTCTTTTGTTGCCATGGGAGAGAAGAGTTTGGCTTCTTACTGAACTTTCTGCTAAAGACCTGACTGTGAAAGAGTAGGAATTAGTTTTGTGTTATTCAATAGCAGAAGTGGCTTTCATTTCCTTTGAGAGCTTTGCATCAGCAAAGCAAATATAAACATCAACTTTGACCAATCCGAGCATTACAGAGCAACAGGCTGAAAGGAGCTCATATGAATTGATTTTGTGATCAGAGTTTGATGAAGCATCTAGTGAAGGAGTCTCATCCCTCTCAGCCCAATTAGAATTATATTGACCCTTCAGAGCTGGAGTGGAAAAGGGAAATGATAGGGAAAAAGAAGTTAATCCAAGATGTACAGACTCTAATTAGTAAGAAAAAACAATTGCACAATCTGTGTACACAATTCCAAGCAAGAAGGAACAGAAAATGTCTGAGTTTGTTTCAAAGAACACAAAACCATTGTCCCAAGTAAAAGAGAGAGCATATTAATGGCAGTCAGAACTTTGTAGTCAGGAAGCCTTCACGCCGCAAGGATGAAATTGGCTGTTATCAGGACTTTGCAGACAGAAACACGCCTTTCAAGTGGGTTAACTGCAGAAATTTGAATTATACAAAAGCAAAAGTTTACACTCATTTAAGTTGAACTAGCTGAACCAGAAACAAATCTTCAAACACCTAGTCTGAAGTATGGTGAAAACACTGTGCTAAAAATACTTTAAAAATACAACCGTTTCTGAAACTAGCTTCCTCAGAGTCATCCAGTCAGTTTAAAATCTAACCTTTAAAGTCAAAGCCCAAAGAAAGTGCAGCCATTTTAGCTTCAGACGTTTTATCAGGCTTTTCACCTTTAAAGTCAAAGATTGCAGAAAATAGATCTTAGAGTTTACCTTGGCACTTCCATGTTACCTTTCAAGCAAATCACATTTCCTACTATGCAAGAGCTTTGTCTGAATTGACATCAGTTTGTCCTTGAAGATGAGAAGCTACAGCTGGAACTCAGAAATGTTCACACATGGAAACAACACAATCCAGGATCCAGGATTGTCTCTTCTTTCTGCTTAACACCTTGCAGAGAACAATAAATATCCGCTTTAGCAGAAAACATATGATCATTTTCTTCTTAGCTGGAATAAGTAAAAGCTTACAGTTCTACATATAGCTACTGCTCCTATCCAACCCTAAAAACCAGAAAAGCAAAAGCAAAAAAAAATTGGTCAATACTTGTATAGTTTTTAACTGATTGAAAGGTAGACCTAATTCACATATTATACTGAAAATTGAGGAAAGAATATAAAATGCTAAATGCCAGAAAGCTATAGTAAAGTTCTGTTTATGTCTATAAATGAGTCTAATATATTAAAAAGGAAAAATTAGTGTTTTTTGAAATGCTAATAGCATAGGCCAGTCAATACAGGTGCTTTGGAACAAGCAGTGAGATTCATGTTCAGTAGCAAGGACTCCTTTCTTTTCGATGTAGCTGTGCTTTAAAACACAAAAAGGCTGAGAACTTTTTAGAATGCAAAGTCATGTATTTGTCAACCTTTTTTCATTACGCAGAATCTGATTAGAGTAATTCCATCAGGCAGAGATTTCATGTGGGAACTTTTTATGCAGAAAGATAATATTTCAGAAATATTTCAGCATTTGCAGTTAGAAACCTGTTTTGCACTCTCACTCTTGAGATTCACAACTCTGTAATATCTGCTGGCAGGAAATATCTATTAGCGCTTAAAGATAGGGAAGGATCTCTCAGGGCACCCTGCTATCACTTGCTTGCTCTTCTTCCCCTAACACTTGTCCTGTGTCAAATGACAAAGATAGCACACACCTGCCTTGAAATTAAGGTTCTTTTACAAGTGATCTGAATGACATTTCATGGGGAGAAAGCTAGGAGAGGAGTGGGAGAAGATTATTTGAGGCCTAAACATGGAAGGACACTCAGAAATCATGACTCACTCAGTTTGATAACTTCTTTAACCCCACCCTGTATTTGCACTAATCAGGGATTTCTGGGAAGTGACAAGGACTCCCAGAAGGACAGGACAGGCCTGCACCCCCTGCAAGGATATTTAAGTTAGGAGTGCCTGTTTAGCATAGCCTTCCTCATTGGGAAGCAGAAGGGGATACTTGGGTCCATGCATCAAGATGTGCATTCAATCCCCTCTCTACCCCCGTGTAGAGAGTGATTTTTAGCCAAATGTACATCTTTGAAAGGCTTTCTCCTTTGAATGATACAGAGCAGACTATCACCACTCCTAGGAATGAGTTCTGGCTGGAAGTCCAGAAAAAAGTGGGATTCTCTGTGGCCAAGTGCTGTGAATAATAAGTCTTATCACTTCCAAAAGTACTATGGGACTGTTAATAATCCTGGGCTGCCAGAATCGCAGCATTATGCCTCAAGGGACAAAGATAAGGCATCGTTTCAGCCTCAGTTCCTAGGAAAGAGATTTAAATAATCACCACCATCCACAACCAGGTCTAACCACAATAAGGTTATGCCCTGGGGCACACAGATGACTCAAGTACTTCTATTTGGTAGACCTCAGACATTATATATAATCTGTCTCCCATTTCCTCCCCATAAATGCTCCTTTACAAGTGCAGTTTGTTCTTTTTAGAGAGCTCTCGATGCAGCAATCGTCAAATCCATCCCCTTACTCAATGAAAGATGCTGTTGTCTGGTTGGAGGGACAATAGAAATGTCTCAGAAAATGATGGGAAAATCAGTGCCTGAACATACGGTTGGAATCTAATTCCTCCTTCTCGTCTTTGTGCTTCTGTCACACACCATTTTCTTTGCAGAACCTCTACCTCATTTAGTGCACAGTAAATGGCATATAATGGACACCTCTTGACCAAATAGAGTGTAAGAGGGCGTATGTGAAAATCAAGCCCAGCTAGGATTGTTCCAGGTACTCTGGTAGAAAAAGAAAATTCTCCAGAGCTGTTTGAGATGCTCACTCCTTTTAAAACCATTCTGTTAACGCAAATGAACCCAGCTGCTAATACGGTGGGAGCTTTTACTTTTTCTGCAGACTTTGATGTATCACTACAGACATCATAAATACCTTTTTACTTTTTTTAGCAGACTCACAAGTTATACAATAACCTGTTTGGGGGCTTTCAGTGGCTTGAAACTCAGAGTTTGAGAAGAGTTTTTAAACTTTTGTTCCAACAGCTTGGACTTTGAAAATTATAAAAGTCTCTGGGGTCATTCGGAATGCTTTGCACTGTTCAGAAAGTGGAATTTCTTTGATGAAAATGCTTCCAAGTAACTGTAAAAATAGAAAACCTTTTAAGAACGTAACATGTTTAACATAAACCAAATGATTCACAGGAATGCTGCAGACGACAGAAAGAACAGTTGTGTGAAAAATTTGATTATCTCTATTCTGTGCTGGAAGAAAGAAAAAATGAGATGACACAAATAATCACTAGAACCCAAGAGGAGAAACTGGAACACGTCCGCTCCCTGATGAAGAAGTATGCGGATCACTTGGAAGCTGTCTCAAAACTGGTTGAATCAGGAATCCAGTTCATGGAAGAACCAGAAATGGCCGTGTTTTTGCAGGTATAAAGTCTATAAATAGAGATAGAAAAAGAATGATGGGTTTATTGTTATATTATTTAAGCATTTCTCATTTGTAGGCCCATACAGAATTTGGTTATCTTCAAGTGAGCATTTATACAAACTCATTTTTTAAACACTTGAATCAGCTCAAACAAATAACTACTCTTCTTGCGAATAGTGTCCAAATCAAGAACATGAGTATTTGCTATTTGCACCAAAATATGCTATCCTATGTATGTATTTCTGGTGCCCATAGAAGAAATAGGAATTTAAACATTTTCCAGCTAATCTATATTTTCCCACCAGTATCATGGTGGGGCAATATGTTCATGTGTACGTGAACTTCTGAGAATTATAGGTTTCACTTGCAAATTGACAAAATTATTAACTTTTCAATAATTTATGTGCTAAGTTACATTTTTATGCCTTTACTTAATTTTTTTCTTGTGTTTTCTTAGTATAAACTTAAGCGTGATGAGTAGGGAACCATTAGCAATGAATTCATTGGTGTAGAATTTCTGTCTTGCAAGTTTACAATTCCTCTATATTAAAGGCTGAAAGGGCATTTTCTACCAAACAAAACAAAACAAAACAAAACAAAACCAAAAAACCCACAAACAAATAAAACCAAAATAAAACAACACCCATTTACTTTCATCAAGAAATTGCCTTTGAAGAGTACAATGTTCTTCTGAGACAAATAGAATTTTGTCTGTCCAAAAGGATGCCCTTATGGATAGTCAAGGATGTAATTACTGTGACTAAAGAGGGTAACAGACCAAATGCTTTTCACTATAAACACAACCAAAAAAAGGAGGAAAAATATTTCCATTTGGGTTTTTTTTTACCAACAGTGCATATTTCCCATCATATTCACATTTTAATTAAAACATCTTTGAAGAACTGAAAGGTTTACTCAGCTGTATACTAATTACCATGCAAATTTCATCTCATTCATAGATGTCATGGCTGTCACTTATGAAATCCTTAATAGCGCTGTTAGAAGTAGCCAGTGTAAGAATTATTCCTCAATGCATAAAATCTCTGAAAAAATGGAATAATTTAAGAAGTCAGTTATTTCTTTTTGTTTCCACAGAATGCCAAAACATTGCTACAAAAGTAAGTATTTAAACTTAAGACTCTTATTTTTTATAATCACTTACAATTTATAAATTTATCTTCAAATCCAATGCAAATAACCAATCTCTGTTTTAGAATTACTGAAGCTTCTAAAGGATTTCAAATGGAAAAAATAGAGGATGGTTATGAAAATATGAACCAATTCACAGTGAACCTTAGTAGAGAAGAAAAAATAATAAGAGAAATTGATTTTGACAGAGGTATGTAATTCATATCACCAAAATGTCTTTGTTATATAGCAGCTGTATGTGATTCACGTGGTGATAGTGAGTAGGAAACCTTGAATCAGATGTTTCTCTCTATCCCAAAATGTAACCAGAGCATTATGGATCAATTATAATCAAATCTAAGTTTATTTTTCTGGAGTTCTAGGATGGCCCTGAACAACATCTAACATTTTTTTTAGGATAACTAGTGTGACTGTACGAAAGAAAACCCAATGCTAGAGGCCTCCCTCTGGAAACAACCTGAGCCACAACTGCAGACCACAGGATGCGTCAGATGGCATAAAAGCAAGAGTTTGACCAAGTCTGACAGTCTGGTTTAGGCATGTTGGTGTCAAACCTGCAATCATGCATTGCAAAGCACTGACCTGGTGTCCCGGTTTGAGACAAAATTTTGGGAGGAGACTCCAAAAGGGTGTCTCCTCTAAAAGGCAGAATTACAGCCCCTCCCCCCAGGCAAGGTTCAGAATTAAAATCTTCTTGGAGGAACGTGAAAAAAGAACTGTTTATTTGACAAGCAAGGTGCATGCAGGCAAAAAAAAAACAAAACAAAACTTGAATAATATTAGACTGTAAACCTTCTCTATCGTGGAGAAAGATGGTGGATTTTTCAGAGTCTCTCCTTTTTCTCATTCAACTCCTCCTGGAGATTTGGCCCGGCTGGGCCGGGGTGTCCAGCAGCTCCTGGCGAGGGTCCCGCCAACTGTCTCCCCCGGAGATGGTCTGATTTTTTTTCGGATATGAAAAAACAAGCTGAACAGTCCAAAAAAAGGGAAAAAAAACCAAAAGAAAACTGCAATCCCAGCAGGAAGGGGAAAGGAAAAAAAACCTCTGTCCTAACTCACAGCTGGACAGACTACTGGAAGGAAAAAAAACTTGCGCTTTATCTCAAAGAGATGAAAGCAAACCATGCCAGGTTTTCTCTCTGCTAGCTCAAGGTTACAGGACCCATTCCTGGGCTTAAGCAGATGATAGGAAAAAGAAAAAAAAAAAAACCAAACCAAAAAAAACCAAAAAAAACCCAAACAAACAAAAAACAACAGAGCATAAAAATCACCCCAGGACGCCTGGTAAAGAATTATGATGACAGCTTCAATGACACTAAAACAAATACATACCTAGAATTGGAAGAAGGACTTTCATCATGACAGATTGTGCCAGATCCCTGGTAGCCTCTCCCCAAAATGTGCAGGGCTGTGCTGCACATCCCTCACGAGGATAACTGCATTGACAGGGCTTTCTGTGAAAGGGCTAGCTGAAGATTTTAACCAGCATGTGTGTTCAGTGTCTTTCCTGCCCCAAAGCTCCTGCTGGCAGCTCCACGGCAGTGTCCAGTCCAGGCTGGTGGGAGCAGGCTCCTCACCAATACCCTCTCTGCCAGGCAGCAGATTGTCAATGACTTTGCCATGCGATGGCAAATAGCTTTTTAATTACGTAAAGACTGAAACCATCTTCAAACAGTTCTCAACCCTGTCCTTTTACATGTGTCCTATCAGAGGAAGAGGGAGAAGAGGAAGAGGAGGAGACAGAGGATGGCGAAGGCTTGGGTGAAGTCCACACAGAGTCATCAGGAGAGGAGGAAGAAGAGGAAGAGGTAGAAGAGGAAGGGGCCAAGAGAGCACCACAGCCACCTCAGCAGGACCCTGAATCACAGAGTGCAGGGGGAGAGCCCCTGGTTGAACCCACTCCAGTGCCAGTGCTGGTTGCCCCAGCTGGTCAGGTAAATGTCTCTGCTGCCCCACTGCCCTGCCAGCTATGCTGAGTGCGCCTGGCAGAGCCAGAAAATGCTCCTGTGTCCTCTGCGCACCATCAGTCAGGAGCAAGGCTAAGGGAATTGATGCACTGGAGGGCAAAATTATTTATTGCCCTTGTACACATATATACAACTTTACTTTGACCCGTGCATATATCACTTGATAAGCAAAAAATTAGCTGCTATATAAATTAAGATATATATGGGATACATAAGTTATAAATAAAAAGACTCCTTTTGGGAGTTAAGTGCATTACAACGAATGTTCTGCTTGCTGTGATTTAACTCAGACTAACTGTTATAAATGAGATTATTGCTAAAATATTTATACTAAGAGAATTTGGCATTTCCTCTGGATTTAGTGAGCTTTCCACCACCAGTTTTTAGATTATACTTCTAATCTATTTTCCGTGAATGGCGCTTGCTGCCTTCTGCTGTGATCATCCTTGGCATATGTCTAGGTAGATGCAGGAGTATCATACACCAAATAGGAGAGGAAACTGCCTCTTACAACTTAGCAGTAAACAGATTCAGAGTGTGAATATTTTAGGCCAACACTTTTCTTAGGGAATGTCATTAGAATGAGACCATAATTGCTGCATATTCTTAAAGATGTACATTAAAAAATATACTTCATGTGCTACTTTAGTTTGCCTTGCATACCATTAACTTAGCAAATTCTCCTCTTACACAATTTACTCAGTGAAGTCGCTGAGGGGTAAAGGCTGCTGTGAATATATTTGAGGAGGCCTATGTGAAAACAAGAAAGCACACAAAGCACCTTTGATTGTAGGAAGCTCTCCACATGCAACAAGTGAAAATAAATACTATAGATTCATTCTTTCTTTGATCTAAAATCCTGTGTGAGTTTTCACCAGTAGCTTGAAGATGCCCTTAAATCAGGCTTTATTGATTTAATCAAATTTTGAGGATTCGCACTGACTTAACTAAACTTGTGTTCCCTAACAGCTGTAGGGTTTTATGCAAACAAGAACTAGACATAAGCAATTCTGCCCACTAACATGAATTCTCTAATTTCTAAGGCTAAAGTGAGAAAGGTACAGCATGCTGCTCTAGCAATTGTAAAATGTCATTAGGAGATAGTCAGGCATGGAATCAGACATGGCCTGTGGGTGTTGTGATGAGGAAGATACCTGTGCTCCAGCTTTTGCCTTCTGGTGTAGAAAGGCAAAGCAGAAATGTGTGGCGATAGCAGGCTGTGTGTGTAGGAACCCCGAGAGCTTGATGCAGGTAGAGAGATGCAGTTCATCTGGCTGCTCCTCTTCCTGGCAGAGCTACAATGCTTGGCTTATAGCACTGATGGCAAGGCTGGTGGGCAAATGTTTCTCTCCAGTATTTCCCTTATGCTGACTGCTCATATCAACAAACTCTTTGGCAAATATTGTTCTTAATTGAAAATCCAGCAAGCCATTTGAAGGTATCTACACCTGTCATTCATGGCTGGTATGGGTTCATGAAGCTCTTATGCAGAATATCAGACATTTTTGAATTGAATTGAGGGTTTATCTGAATTAAGGAACTCCTTGCTTACTCCCTTCTCAGCCAGCACCCCCTTCCCAGCTAGTTCTACCCTCTTGTTCTATTTTCAGGTTCATTTCTTTTCTTTGTTTTGCCTGTGTTATTCAAATGATAGTTGCTTTTGCTTCGCATTTTGATTGCAATTCTTTCAGATCACATAGTAGGACAAATCTATGCCTTGCAGTGATATATAACAAACACAACATGCAGGACAATGTGACTACAGCAGGAAGGTAACGTGGTGCACTCTGCTTGTTCTTCTCTTTATCTGTCCTGATTAAGGATGTTGTTATGACACCAAGTGGTTCTCAACAGACTCCCGGGTCCGACACTCAAGTGCCGGCCACAGCAGAAACCATCGATCCCTTGTTTTACCCTAGCTGGTATAAGTCCCAGTCACGGCAACCAAGCAGTCCAAGCTCAATCCCGGTGAGTGGGCTGGGGAAAGTAGGGACTCCTGTTTCTCTGGAAACAAATACAAAGAAGGCAGAAGCCCCGGCAGCAGCAACAATCGAGGAGAGTGCACCAGGGAGTGGTAAGGAAAGTAATGCCACTGCAGCGACGTCCAAGGTCAGTGCTTCCAAAGTCACCCCAGAGGGCTGTGACGTGCAGCAAGGCGGGAACAGCAACTGTTAAGGAAAATGTGACTTCATTTTCCTCTGCATGCTAAAGAGTAATTTCAAAAATACAAAAACAGCATAAACTGTCATTTCAGCAAATCCACTGGATTTATAGATGGTTTCAATATGTGACAGGCTGACTCTATAGCTTCAGAGCAGCATGCTGGTGGTTGTTCATGCTTACCTGCCGATGCACCTTGCTTGTGCCAGCTGTTATCCAAGTTACACACGGGAGCTATTGGAGAGGCTGGTGATGTCTCTGCACATCTGATATTTGCATGTGTTAGTGGCGGAGAAATCCTGCGTGTGAGATTGCTCTCATCACCTGCCGAAAGTCTGTGTATGTGCTGTCCTACCATGGATGGTTGAGCATCTATGGCTTGGCTTTACCTGCTGCAGCTCTGTGGCTGCACCTGGAGTGCTTCCCCCGCCATGTGAACATGAAGTTATGCAAACACCCAGAGCCTTCTTGTGTGTTTGATTGCCTCTCAGTAAGCAGTGGGATTTCCTGGGTTCAGATCTGTGGCAGAGGGTTTGCTCCAAGGATTCCTGAGACTTGATTAAAAGAGAGCATGAAAATAATACATTTCATTTCAGGGTTAGACACTCAGCAGCATGACGGGATAGCAGGTACTGATGTGTTGAGTACAGGAGGATGTTTTCCTTAAAATTACAATATTAGAGTTGGTATAACCTGAATTTAAATAATCCTCCTTCAGCATATTGTATACAAACACCACATGGGCCAAAGATACAAGGAACAGAGTTGGGGGAGCTGTACAAGGATTTGCACACTACACCAGGTCCTGCTCCAGTGTCTCAGGACCAGCCCATGAGCAGCACTCTGTAAATCAAACCATCATAATTTACAGGTTCCAGCTGCATGTTTTAACAAAGCAATTACCTGGGTGTGTGCAATGAGAGGAGACTGTGTGTGTGTGTGTGTGTGTGTGTGTGTGTGAGAAAGCACAAGTGGGTAGTAAGTATTTCGTGCTGTTTCCTTGAAATCTGGAGGTGACTATATAGCATACATAAGCAGCTATATAGTCAACAATTTCAGACTGTATGACAACAGATAAAAAATCATGTGCCAGGCAAAAGGTTAGGAAAAGGAGTTCACAGAGATGTGATAAAAGGGACACTTATCTTCTGCTAGAGGTTTCAGGTTTGAATTTTGTGTCTGACTTTGTTGACTTTCTTAAAAAAAGCAATATTTGACCACCAAATCAATGGCTATTTTTCAAGTCAGAGCTTGATTTGAGAATATTTGAGTGGAATTAAAAACACAAGTACTTTAAAATTATCAAGTCTACTATGACATTGTCTTCTTAAGTATATTTGAAATGAACTGGCAAAAAGTAAATTCACAGTGAAATTTATTGATGCTGTTTCTTCTTATCAGTTACACTGATGGCCAGGCAGCCTAACCTCACCATAGGTAGGTAAATTCTGTACTAGGTTAATTGCCTGGGAGCTTGCCTAAGTGTGGTCCGCATCCCTCAGCCCCAACAAGAAAAGGAACAAAACTTGCGTTTGATGTGGGCAGCTGTCTGAAAAACAACAACAGTCTGGTACCCAGTTTTCTTCATTGAATACCGGAAGCAAAAACAGGCACATAGGAAAGATGTCATTTCCTGTTGGTGTGTGAGTTTGGGGGTGCTGTCTCTCGATATTTGCCCAGATCACAGGTGACACTGACATTTTGGGAGGACGAGGAGGAGGATGTTGAGAAGAGTAGGTCATGGTTCTGGTGATGTGGGAGAAAGGAGCAGGGGAAAGAGCTGAGGATGGAATTGCTACTGGACTGGAGACAGGGCAAGGGATAGGAAAGTTCAAGAAGCAGAAAAGTGCAGAAGAATAGAAATAGCAGAGAGACCAAGTGACAGTGATGCTGTGAGATGATGCTGTGGTCAGATTTATTGATCTGAGCTAAGATGTGTCTATGTCACAAAGAAAATGGCTGCTGTTATGTGGCAGTGATCATTTTCAAGTATGTGAACTTCAACTTTGTATTTTTCCTGCATGTGGTTTTACACAACCCACCCATTCCTTTATTTTTTTTAAAATCCCAGCTGATGTTCTTCACACCACTGTATTTACTCCCTTCCTCTAATTAAAGTATATAATGGAAAAGTGCTGTGGAAACAGAGCTTTTTCATGGAACATAGTGATAATGACTAGTTCATGTGATGACAACACTGGTGAAGCACTCTTCTTATTTTCTCACAGGAGTTAGCATTCTGCATAACACTTTTGGCATTTCTTATCATACTACATCATCTTTGGAATCTGATTCAATACATGATTTGTACTTTCATGGGTAGGAAATATTTCATTTTACCATTAACTAACAGTTCAAATAGTGTATCTGGTGATGTTCCTACATAGCTTTAAAGGATTTTTTTTCCTTTCTTCCCATCCAAAACCCTCATGCTAGTTCATAGTACGAGCTGCCTAAAATATTTCTTCCTCCTCACAAATGCCACCCTTCAGCTTACTCCTGCATGGTTAAACATTGCATCTCCCTGGTTCAGAATGAAAAGAGACATTTACTCTTGCAAATATATGGTCTAATATTTCAGTTGCTGTTCAGATGGCCAGGAGGATGGAGAACCTGTTGGCTGACAGATGTGCAGAACAGCAAGCTTGTTCAGTCCACCAAGTAGGGGAGGAAGAGCTGGAGAGTAATGATTGCCATCAGAGGGGTAAAGGTCAGGAAAACAAATCCACTGAATAATCCTGCTGCCAGGATTACCATGGCAAGCAAATCACCTGTGGTCCCTTGGGTGGATGGCTTGAGCCCCACTCCCCAGAGGTCCCTATGGAGATAGTGGAAAGGGTGCCCTCACACCCCAGTTTATACAGCACACCCCACATTTCCTTCAGGTCCCCACAGGCATTCAAAGCTCTCTCTCCACATTCCCAGTGAGCATGGAGCACCAATCATGGCCCTGAAATGCAGCATTTGCAGGAATCCCAACCAATGGAGCCAAAGGCTTTTTTTTTCCTTAGGTCACATTAAGAGCTGAAATATGCACAAGATCAAGGATTAAGAACTTCATTACCAAGTAAAGTTGTCCCAAATACAAACTCTGTCATCTAAAACTTAACTATGCCATAACATCTTGTCCTGGTTTGAGACAAATTTTTAGGAGGGGATTCCGAAAGGGTGTCTCCTCTAAAAAGACAGAATTTTCAGCCCCTCCCCCCAGCCAAGGCTCGAAATTAAAATCTTCTTGGAGGGAAGTGAAAAAAGAACTGTTTATTTAACAAGCAAGGTGCACGCAGGCACAAAAAACAGAACAGAACAAAACAAAAATGAATATTAGACAGTAAACCTTCTCTGCTGTGGAGAAAGATGGTGGATTTTCAGAGTCTCT